>BQNB010000434.1:0-174309 GCA_026074375.1 Tanacetum coccineum | reverse complement strand
TACACTAGTTTGGCCGGCTATGGGGCCTATTGATGGGTTTACCATGGGCCTTAGGCCATATTAGCTTAATATGTTTAATATATCTAATGATGGGCTTTGACTAATAAATATTGGAAGTGACCGAGACTTTTCTTGTTCCTAACAACTGTCTACAAATCATGTATCATCTTGTTGTGTCTTGCCCTGCACATAAAAATAAGGAAGCTAGATTCCTTTAGAGACCCAAGCCATCACTGACTTGGATCTGCCTCGTGCATCAATGTAATTATGTTTCTTCAAGGTGATTGATGCACCATTAGGTTTGGTAGGTCTCCGAACCCAACATGCTTAGGCCTTTACAGCATTTGCTTGATTAACCCTAACAGCATTAACAACTGCAATATTTAGCCTAGCAGTTTTAACTGTTTTTGGCCTAGCAATATTAACTGCTTGTGGCCTAGCAGTATTAACTGCTTGTGCCTTGGCAGTATTAACTTTATGTGTAAACCTTTTGTTAGATAATGCTATCTTAGATTGAAAGGGTCTTCTTACAGTTGATTGTGCTATTTTTGGAAAACATGACATTGGTTTAGCACTAAAAACTGTAGATTTGGGATGAGCAGTATTAACTGTCCTGGCAGTATTAAAAGTTTTTAGGCCAGTTTTCATTAAAATTGCTCTTGGAACCATGTTCCTTTATGCATTAGGGTAAGTCCTTTTGGTAGTATAGTTATAGTTCACCCTGTTATAATTACTTCCATATACCATCCTTTCCCTTTGATGGTATTTGCACTGAGCCTGTACATGATTAAAACTCCCACAAATAAAGCAAGCTTTGTTATACATCACAAATTCACTTCCTAGTTGATTGGACTTCTACCCATTCTAATTCCTTTGATTCCCCCTAGGAGTTTGTGATCTATACATCTCAGCATACCCAACTAACTTTTTAACTAGTTTTTCATGATTTTTAGGTTTGACAGACTCTACCTTTTTATCAACAAGAAAAATAGTGTCTTTATCAACATTAAGTAAAGACTCAACAAAGCTACTTGTATCTTTTGATACTTGTTCTTTTACCAAAGAGTTATCAGAATTTTCCTTAGAATCATCTGATTTCTTATCACAAACAACATTTGACTCTTTCTTACTATTCTTAGTACCATACCCTTTGAATTCAGGCTCTTTGAATTCATCAAGACTAGAATAAGACAAATCAAGCTTTTTAGGTTTATTATAGATTAAAGGATGAGGTGGAGGAACAACACTATACCCCAAACCCTTTTTACTTTTGTCAGTTATCTGACTCTCTAACAACTTGTCTAGGTCTTTTGAGGCTTTATTAGATTTCTTAATTTTAAATTCAATGCCTTCTTTTTCTTGCTAACTTTTTCAAACTCACTTTTAAGGACATTTATTTCATAGTCTTTGCAAGCTACTTCTCTTTTAAGAACTACAACTTCTTCACTAAAAAGAACCTCGTTCTTTCTATATGTGATAAGTTGTTCTTCTACTGTTGCTAAACCTCTTTTATAAGTAGCTGCTGTAAATTCAGTTTGATTAAGCTTAACAATCAAATCATCACACTGTTTCTTAAGAGTTTCATAGTTTTTCAGATAAGTTTTAGAGCAAGTTTTATCAGTGTATACCTTTGAGTCTGAAAATGCTATTAGAACCATGTTTGTCTGAACTTGTTCTTCTGCCATGTCACTCCAATCAAAACCTACACCATCTATGACCAACATTGCCTTTGAAGATGTGTCTTCATTGTTTCCTTGCTTCATGGTGTTGTCTTGATTTCTGAACTGTCCTTCCTTGATTCTTGGTGCTCTACACTCCCTGGCAAAGTGTCCCATCTTATGACAGTTGAAACACTCTACCTTGGATTTATCATACCTAGCAGTATAATTAGCATTAATGAAAATCTTCTTGCCTGTCCTCTGATAGTATCTCTTTGCCCTCATACTTAGCAGAGAGAGCTGCCACTTCAAATCCATTGCTTCCAGATCATCTTTATGAATTTGCTCTAAGTCTTGATGTAGAAGATTAGAACCATTGGGATTTTCAACCATGAAAGCATACACAACATTATCACTGAAGCTAGCAGTACTAACTTGAGGACTAGCAGTGTTAACATTAGGGCTAGCAGTACTAACTTGTGGACTAGCAGTGTTAGCATCATTAGTGCTGCTAGTGCTTGGAGCAGTCATAAAGGCTAAGTTTTGAGCACCACTACTTGCACCAATAGATTTCTTTACCTTTTGTTCAACAATTTTAAAGTTGTTGTACAAATCATCAATGCTCATAGTTTCAACTTCAGGCTTATTCATCCACACAACTACATGAGTGTTCCACTCAGGGGGCAAGCTGCTCAAAAATTTTGAATTTAAGTCTTCTTGAGCTATGACTACACCCAAAATTGCAAGCCTACTCACAATCTTCTGAAGCCTATTAAAGATAGAGTCAAGAGACTCTACACTTGATGCACTGAAATTTTTGTATTGTTGCTTCAAATGTGTCTTCTGAGTTTTCTTAGTAGCTGCATTACCTCCAAATCGTGTTTTAATGGCAGCAAACATTGTTTTAGCATCAGGGTACTGACTGAATGTGAGTTGATGATGTTCATTGGGGAAGAGCCATGAGAGTAGTAACGCTTTGGCTTCCATACATTCTTCTTATTTATATTTTCTTTAGCAGTTTCTGGTATTAGGTTTCTTGGTATGATAGTACCATTCTTCTTGTGCTACCATGTTGTGTGGTACTGACACTTTGAATGTACCATTCTTTATGACCTCCCATAGAGCTAGTCTTGGGATCTGGAAAGTACTGCTTAATCCTTATCACCCACATCTCATTTCACCCAGTTTGAGGATGGGTACTTTTAGCAGTAGTATTACTGTTTTGTAGATTCAAACTCCTTGTCTTCTAGATCAAAGTTTATCAAAGCAAAGCTCTGTACACTTGGTGAAATCATTTTTAGCTCATGGATTGGTTAGATATTTATAATCTAGGATTAAATAAAATAACAAAGAATATAGATACAATGCAGCGGAATATAATGAACTCGATTCAATGTTATTTAAACTAGGTTTTATTACATAGGTTGTCCATCAAGCCCAATTCTAGATGTATCAATTCTTGAACGGTACAAATCTAACGGATCATAAGATCCTTGGCGGCTTACACTAAACTAGAACTCTAGGAATTTACAAAGAACCATACACCTAGACACACACACCTTTAGTTGACTACATTTTCTGTACACAAAAAACTATGCGTCTATGATCTCTTTATATAGGGAGAGATCAAGACTTACAAAGGAAGATAAACATTAGACAAGTAAATCTTTTAAATATTTAGAGAATATCTTCTGTTATCTTTATCTTCTTAAGGAGATCTTCCAGACTCTACATATACTCCACCAGCTTATAGAATTCTTTAATGACGTTTTAGTCCTTTTTTTTCATTCTTTTATTTACTTTGTCTTATCAAATCAAGAATCCCAACAGTTTGCTAAGGACTTAGTCATATATAGACTAGTCAACTTCATCCAAATTCCTGCAACAGATGTTTCCTTGGTAACTTCTCGTAAAACCCGGTCTCCCAAGCATAGAATCAAGATACTGTATGCCTTCTTCATCAAAGCAGCTTTTTCATCTGCTTTCATGTTCGCGGGTAATGTCTCTAATGCAGCATCACATCCCTGCTGTGGCATTAAAGCACACATCTTTATTTGCCATAACCCGAAGTCATTCTTCCCATCGAATTTTTCGATCTCAAACCTAGTTATAGAACTAGCCATTCTTCTTTAACCTTGCTAAAAACCTTATCAAGTTGTTTCTTAACCAACTTTACTGACAAGCCTCACAAGTCGTGTGCAATATACTCGTTGTTGCTATAAACCCTTCTTGAAAATTGAATTAATTAGAAACCCTAAACCCTCAATCCCAAACAAGCAAACCCCGGTCGTTAACTTGAAACCCAAGCAAACCACGACCGATACTTGAACCACAAGAACCCGCAACAACAACCTTCGCTTTAATTGAATTTTAACAAATCTAAAAGACGATAACCCAAATTTGATTTTAAATATTAAAAACCAAAACTTGGACGAATAAAAGCCGTCAACTTTATTGTATTTTCTCTCCACGTGAGTTATGTTTTTAATATAGTAATGTCCTTATTAATAATACCTTCTTTTAGTAAACAAAAAGAACCCTCACGTGTAAAGTAAGCTTCCTTTTTCCTCTCGTCAGACGATGCTACTTCCACGAATTATCGCTTCTACTTCGATTTAGGAAAACCCGAAACAGAACCTCGATACCTCTAACAAACTCGAAACCTCGATCTAGCACTCGATCTTCAAAGACCACGACTAACTGATGGCTCTGATACCACTTGTTGAAATCTTACCGTCAACAAAACCAGATCGTCGAACATGGAAATGAGAAGCTTTAGCTTCAGTTGACACAAGTAACGAAGACACAAAGTCAATCGACTTCTGTGAAGAATAGAAGAAACGAAACCCCACAAAGTATAGCTGAACGATTATATTGTATTACCACAAAACCTCAAACTCGGTTACAAAGGAAATAATAGAAGAATGCGTATCTAGTCCATCACCCCCTCACCTCCTTTTATAGTGTGAGGGGGTCGGTTAACATACCATATGTGGGCTAGAAAACCCTAGGCCCAACCTAAACCGGCACAAACACATTCCTAATACAAAGCTATATCAAAAAGACACTTAGCTATCTTCTACTTATCGTATTAACTAGACTCGACACTAATACTAACAGTGTACGTAAGAATTCACATACAAATCACATTTATTTTAAGTTTTAGTTTGATATACGAGTATATATATAACAATTTGTTCGTGTTTAATGTTTTGTAATTGCTATATTTCACGCACAAAGTTTAAACTATAAGAACAACAAATAATTATATTTCACCTATATGTGTTTGGTGTGTACTTATAAGTCGTGCTTCCATTTTGATATTTATAATCTCGTTCATCTAAAATTTTAATCATAACAACTAAAATAATCTAAGTTTGGCTGTATCTTAATTTTTTAACCCGTGCATGCACGAATAACTAAACACGGATTAGGTTTGGACAATTATTAGCTTTTCAAGTGAAGATCATTCTCTAGGGTCTTACATATGTAATCATTGTAATAAGTTAATGTTTGGATATATGTTTATGTAACGTCTCGTGACTAACGTGTAGTCACGAGACACGATTATGTATTAGTTAAGGGCCACGAGTCCCTTATGTTATGAGGGTATAAATACCCCAAGACATCATTTCTCTCTTTTTTATTTCACTTCAAGCAATAAAAGAAAGTTATCTCCACCTTTCTATTTTTAAAACTCTATCTCTCCAAAGTCAATTGTTGTTTTTTGATATAGTGTGACTTACAATTGGTATTAAAGCCAATATATGTTTGATGGAGTAAATGCTTTTCAATGAAAATCATTAAATTTGTTTATAATACCGATTTCGGCGATCACTGATGAACCCTCATTGACAATAGCAGAAAAAACAATTTCTCCCAACCCTAGGTGATTTCGGTGATCACTCATGAACCATAAATCAATTGATCCTACTGCATCCCTTAAATAGCTTTTAGGACCATTGGGCTCCGTGTTGTTCCCACTAAACTAACTTACAAATAACTAGAAAGTTATCATAAGCTAGCCTATAGCTAAGCAATGCAATGAAAAATAAAGTTTTGTTTACAGATAAAAGACTTACAAGTAAAGACACAAAACTTTAACGTTTAATTCTTTATAAATCTTATTAAGAATTATACCCCATTGTTTGCGGAACAACAATAAGGACCGAATGACAATGTAAGTATAAGTGATCTCCTCCCTAATAACTCTTGCAAACCAAAGTATTGCAAGAGTTAAAAACTATGCTAATCAGAGACTTAGTTGATTTGGAGAAGTAGGGAGTTTGTGAATGATAAACATTAAGTGTGCAAACATAAACCCTAATCCTTTACAAGTCTCTCTATTTATAATGCTAATGTAGGGTATGAACCCATGTGGGTGATAAGTGTGTGTTCCCAAGTTGATTGGACAAGTACATTCGTACATTTGTCTCTATTACAATTTCTAATCTAGGAAAGGGGACAACACACTTTCTAAATTTCAGTAATGACATTGACCTTATTCTTATAACTATTTCAGGATAGTTTGACTTAAGAGGATAAGTACTTGATCTTATCATTTCAAACATATTCTGCCCAAATATTCAGTATTCTAAGTCTTTAGGCCTTTATTATGTCTGAGGAGATCGTATGGGGTTCAATGAGCTTATTGCCATAACTTACTAAATGCATCACCTTCTTCTTTAGTTCAGGGACTTCATTCACTGAGGATCACCTCATTGAATGGTTGAGTCTTTTTTATTAGACTTAGGTTGAACACTTAAAGGTAACTCACTGAATGACTATTTATTTAGTGACTTGAGAATGTTTAAGGATATCTAACACTTAGGATATTTTCTATTCAAATCCTTATTGAAAGATCATTGGGCACTGAATTGGCCCAACACTTCCTTTGGTTTTTAAGGTTTTATTTGGCAATCATTTTTTAGGGTATCCTGTTGTTGTTATTGCATTGAGTGGTTTTGATTTAATTAGTAGGGTTTGACTACATTTATTTCTATCGTTGCTGATTGATGATGAAATAAGGTTAGGGTTGTGTGCGTAATGTATTAAAACCCTTATGCAATTTAGGGTTTTATTTTTTCTTTTGAGTTTGTGTGCCTGGTTCGTCTAATGTTAGTGATTTTGTGTGATAATGGCAAGGATTTCTAAAGCGACTGAGACTATGGTTGGGGGAGAGACGGGAAAAAATAAGAAGAAAACGAGGTTTTGTAAGCGTATCAATTCTAACATGCTACTAGAATCTAACGAAAATGAGGGAGTGTCTTCTTCAACTCCTAATCAGGATGGCATTGATGATAATACTAGTGGTGAGGCTGAAATTAACCTAGATAATGTGGTGAGTAACACAACATCTGGTAGTAACAATAAGGGATTAGGAGGTTGCGCGTTGCTTTTTTTGGGGTAAAGGGTTTTCACCCGATAAATATATTTCTCCAAAATACAGTTAAGTACATAGGATGTGAGTGAATCTCACATCTCAACCCGTTACATAAGCGGTAAAGCATACATAACAAGACACAAGTATTTCTATCAAAGGAAAGGACCACATAACACTAGCTTACATTTGATTCATAAAGAGCCCACGAAGATTAATGTCCATCATATCACAGAATGCCAATTCTTGTTTCGTTAAACCTTTAATATCATAAGTATCATAGATATCATAATCTGCGTCCTCATATAAGTTTTCATCATTTGCACCTCTATGTAAGCCACTTCAACATCATTTTCACTATCCAAATTAACTGGATCAGAACTAACCTTATTTAGCGGCTTCCCATCATCATCCACAAGCATAAGCTTCATATCCAACATTTTTTTTGAGTTTCTTAATCCTTTCTACTAGAGGGGTATTATTAAGACTAACAGATGACACATGTGAAGACCTATGAGCAGGAGAAACTACGCCAATAGGTGGCTTGTAGTGCGAGCTGCTAGGCACACTCGTGTTGATATCCTTTTTCCCATTACCTTACACTTGTTCCGCCTCTTGTGTACCAGAAGGATTCATACATCCACAATCATCCTTATCCATGAAGGTATTTAAAGCATCAAATGAATTCGAAGTAGAAGTAGTAGTATTAGTAGCCTTTGTTACCTTTGGTTTTCCAGGAGCCTTATCCGTCTTTTTAGTAGATTGGACTGGTCGATAAATGAAATTAGACTTAGGATTTGAACCAACCGAGATTCCTCTAATAACCTGTGTAGGCTTCTTTAAATTCTGTAACACATCCGAGACAATTTTATTAGGGCATTCATCTAGGACATGACCAAAAACCTGACAACTTAAGCATCTAGAAGGTGCTCACTCGTACTCAACATGAATAGTACTCATAGTATACCCATCACCAATAAATTTAGGAGCATCAACCATAATAGTGTCTTTTAACTCAACATCAGCTTGAAGCTCAACCATGGCATTAATGTAACTTACCCTACTCCATGAATCAGTGCACATAGCAGCCTTGTAAAAATCCAACATCAAAGGATTACCAAGTTTGGTAGCAATATCACTCAACCCATATTTCGTAAAAACAGTAATGGGAATATCATGGAACTTCACCTAAACCAATATATTACACACATCCTCCTTCATAATATTCGCATATGGTGTCCACCTTTTAAGAATCAATGTCACATTGTGAATTAACAATGACCATTCTCCAACATGGATTCCATCCTGTCTTTAGACCGAAACTTTAAGAAAAACATATCTTTAATCATAATTGATTTAAGAAGATCAAATTTTCTCCAAGTATTCTTAACGTAGTTCTCAACAATAGGAAAAGCCACACGTTTGCCTAAAAAGAACCCATACACAGTGTTGTTAAGTCGTTCATTCACAACAAAAATTGATTCCTTAGAGATAACAACATCCACACCATTACTAGCCTGGGTAACCAAGGTACACAAAATTAACAACTTTATGACACGTATCACCCTTTACCGATGTTGCAAACGACACAGGCAATGCAATACCAGTGGGCGACACATTTAGGCCATCATTATTATTACCAAGTGTACCACCCAAGCTCTCCAACGTAGACTTCACAATTGACGTGACCAGACCAATCACAACAAACTGTATCATGAACATCAACAACAAAACCGTGTTTCTCCTTAACACCCCTACCACTCCTTCTCCCTTTAGCAGTCAAGAAACCTTTTTCCATATTTAAACCATGCAAAACCAACACAGCTTAATCCCCAATTAATAAATCCGAAACCCAAATGATGCCGATTCAAACAAACACAGCAACAGAACAAACAAAAAAACCACGGCAATAACCTTAATAATGGTTTATATAGTATGCACACCCGAGCAGCAAAAAAGAAACAACGAGCAGTAATAAGACACGTCGCAGAAACCCTAAAAATTAGGGTTTAGTAGCCGGTATAGTAGTTGCAACCGAGAAATAAATAAGCATAAACGAAACGAATCACAATTACTTGAAATAAATAAGCATCTAGCCATATCCAACCATCATATAGAACCTTTATGTCAATTTCTTTCACCCTCCTCACTCCAACATTAATGTGGCATGCCGTCGTTCCTTCTATATCTTAAACACAAAAAACAAATCTTTTAGTAATTGTATCAAGAATTTATACATGTTCACTGAGATCCAATAGTGAATGCAAAAATCATGTGCAATTTATGGCACACAATAAAGCATAAAAAACGAATCATCCAAGACTAATATGTGATAATTTAAAGGATCAATACTAAAAATGTAATTTAAACCCATGCTCCAATCAATCTATGCTGTAATACCTCTTGATTTTGCGATGCACATAAACCACTCTAAAACAGCATCATTGGAACTCTAAAAGCATGAATTCAAAAATAAAAATAGATCATTAACGGCCTCTAAAACCCCAAATAGCTACACTAAATGACATGAAGGAAAAGATGACAACATTAATATTTTGCCTTCACAAAATGTCTTAATATACCAAAACTTATACACAGCGTATAAAATCGTGCGACAATTAAGAAATTAGAAATTCTAAGGTCACTTTATACGCAACTCATAAACTCAGAAGTTATACCCATACGGGAAGCTTCAAATAAAGACATCAAAACATAGTAGCAAGCTTAGACAAAGACAAACACACATGCGGGAACCCACAAATACATATCATACTTATCAAAAAGTTTAAACTAACATAAACACAAACAAATCAGTTTCCTTTATTAATTAACGACACTTATGAACTTAGCAACCATAATGGTAACTTATACGCAACCTATAAATTAGGCAATAAATTAAAATGATAAAACTTTACACATAAATTATTGAATAAATGAATCGCCAAACCTGAGATGCAGTAACAAGACATCAGCACAATGAAAGCTACCAAACACCACCACACGGAAACCATTATTTATCATCAAGAACAACAACCTGTCAGCCAACATTATACTAATTATTCAGTTCAGACAAACGTAAAATGTTTGGGAAACAATAACACTCAGATAACAATGCAATACAACCCATACCATCTTTAACAAAGTAATCGACAACTAATGCAAAGCAAATAGAACAACAAGCTTCATAAAAGGTATTTCTAATTAATGGAAAACACGTAGACGAATAAACTTCATAAAAAGTATTTCTAATCCAAAAACACACATATTACAATGCTCAAAACTCACAATTATGACAACGTCTAAAGCACGGCAAACAAAATCATATGATCAGGCCGAGAAAATAGCGGACCCAAACATTCTAATCTTTTATACAGGCAAAACATATCAAAACTAAGCAGAAAAATCATTACGATCCCAAAATACACAAATAGCAAAACTTCAACAATCACAACAACACCTTAATGCACAACAAACAAAAAACATACAACCACAAAAGACAAACCTACCACTTTAATTGCATTAGTAGTGGTTGTTTGACACCAAACATGACAACAAGTTTAAAAAAACACAAACACAAATGTAGAAACCCACAAATACATATCATACTTATCAAAAAGCTTACAATAACAAAAAAACAAATACAACAACCCTTTATTAATAAACGACATTTATCATTAACAACGATAAGGATAACTCATATGCAACCTATAAATCATGTGACAATTAAGAAATCGAAAGTTCTTAGCGCACTTTACACATACCTTATAAAATCCGAAGCCATACCCACATATCAAGAGATAACAAAAAATGCCTTTTGTAATTATTGGCATTTTTCAAATTAGCAACCATGACTGTAACTCATACGCAACCTATAAAATTATGCATCAATTAAGAAATCAAAAGTTCTTAGCTCACTTTACATATAACTTATAACATTAGAAGTTATACCTACATATCAAGCTTCAAATATGAAATAACAAAACACAACAACAAGCACAAACAAACACAAATACACACGACCTTTATTAATTAACAACATTTATCAATTTAGAAACCATAATCGTAATTCATATGATGCTTATAAAATCATGCAACAATTAAGAGATCAAAAGTTCTTGGCACACTTTACATATACCTACCCACATATTAAGCTTCAAATATGAGACAACATAACACGATAGCAAACATAAATAAACAAAAACACACACGACCTTTATTAATTAATGGCCTTTATCAAGTTAACGGCGACAAAAAAAAAAAAACACAGATACACACGACCTTTATTAATTAATGGCATTTATCAACTTAGAAACCATAATCGTAACTCATACGACGCCTACAAAATCATGCAACAATTAAGAAACCAAAAAGTCTTAGGCTTACTTTACATAAAGCTTATAAAAGAAGAAGTATACCCACATATCAAGCTTCAAATATGCAACAACAAAACACGAAAGCAAACATAAACAAGCACGAACACACACAACCTTTATTAATTAACGACATGTATCAACTTAGCAACCATAAAAACCGTAACTCAAACACAATCTATATCATGCAACAATTACAAAAGCAAAAATTCTTAGCCCACTTTACAAATTCCTTATAAAATCAGAAGCTATACAGCTTCAAATATAAGACAACGAAACACGGCAGGAAGCATAAACAAACACATACACACATGCACAAATGTGCATATACAGATCATACTTATCAATAAACTTAAACTAACATAATCCAATAATAACTTACAAACTCAAAACAATATCTAAATACCATACATTAACAATTGAGATGAGAATCAAACTTGTAACTCGGTCTCTGAATCATCCAAACGACTAAACAATCACGATTCCACAAAATCTAACCAACCAATTTAGACAAAGAGATGAAAGAAGTAGAGATAAAAAAAGGGTTTGCTTGTGTTTTGATACAA
This sequence comes from Tanacetum coccineum, assembly GCA_026074375.1. NCBI lineage: Eukaryota > Viridiplantae > Streptophyta > Magnoliopsida > Asterales > Asteraceae > Tanacetum > Tanacetum coccineum. Next base: position 162,335 of record BQNB010000434.1, on the reverse strand, counting down.
TGATCATCTCACATATAGGTATTAAAGAAGGCACAAATGACACATATTAGTTGAAGAGGACACGATAACATCCATTGCATGGTTTGTAATGGAAACAAGCCACAAAACTAAGGTAGAAAGTTGCTTAGTTTTTAACAAAACTAGACCAAGAAAACCCAAGAAGAGAAAACTAGCCCAACTATGACACAATAATGAAAAACAACCTCACTTAATGCTAAACGAACACATTTAATGCCAAACGACGTCGTTCACACGCCTAATGTATAACAGGTTAATGATGGTGGGAAAATAGAGGGTGACTTGAATATGGTGTAGGAAACAACTTTGAAAGAAACTCTGATGCCCTTTGCTAATATGATGACAAATGAACTTGCTCAAAACAAGGTTAACTTTCGTTCAATTAAACTGAATAGGGCGGATTGTGAATTTGAACTTAAGATACCTTTATCTTGAGTTAGAGAATTAAATGATAGATTGAATAATTTGATATACAAGTATTTTATTAATAAGCGTGTGGCATTTCCAGTTTTTGAGAACAACATGTTCAATGCGTGGGGGAATTCGGTATACAAAAAATTATGATGAATGCTAAGTGTTTTTTATTTTTTAAGTTCGCATCAATGAAAGGAGTAAATGATGTGCTTGAAAAAGGACCGTGGATGATTATAAACTTGCCTATCATCTTGAACAAATGGAAACCATCAGTAAGTCTAATAAAGGAGAATGCCACTAAGGTACCGGTCTGGGTCAAGATGCAAGATGTCCTTATGTTGGTATTTACCGTGGACAGTTTGAGTGCTATATCCATGAAGGTAATCCACTTATGCTTGATTCATATACATGTACCATGTGTAATGAGTCATGGGGTATGAGTAGTTATGGTAGAGCAATGGTCGGTATTCAATCAGATAAGGATCTAAAAGAGTCTATAGTTATTGCTATTCCAAATCTTAAAGATGATGGTTATACGTATGAGAAGGTGACAATTGAGTATGAGTGGAAATCTTCAAGATGCCCAACTTGCAAGATATTTTGACATACTACTGGTTGTTGCCCACATATGGTCAAGAAAATGCCTACTAAACCTACTATTGGTTAAAACATGAATCAAAATAAAAAGAAACCTACAAAGTCGTTTAGGTATAATCCTAAAATCTTTCTGTATAAACCTGTCACACCCCGTAAATTTCAGGTCAATATTTTAAACCTTCCTGATTTTTATCTTTGACTTTTACATGTTACGTTTGAATTTGACAGTTTACTGGGAAGTTAACCCGCGTAAATCTGAAAAACGTCATCGGGCGCGTCCCAACATCGGTTATTAATTAATTTAGGCCTTGTATGAGATATTTTATCTTTTCTAAGTGTTTCATGATTTTTAATCACTTCCGATATTAATTTTAGGGTTTTATCTTTTAAATTGTATTTTTTGCGTTTTTAATCAAATGGAACTGTGGAAACCCGCAATCTTTTCGTGTAAACTCGAGTTATCATCCGTCAAGCATTGTAAAGCTAAAAATTTCATTCACCTCCCTTTGCTTGACATGTTGGACGCCTAAACCACAACAACATCACCATGCATCCTAAATTAATTCTTGAAGCATCTTTTGAAAAACCCATGCATGTGATCATGTAAGCATAAGATAGTGACTTATGAGGAAGTCACTCTCATGCACAAGAAACTAACCAAGTCATGGGCATGCGACTTCTTACACATACTTTGACTTCATTTGACCTCAACATGACCAACTTATGCATCTCTAGTGAACCATGAGTTAAAATTTGAACCCATTTGGGTCCTTCTGACTATTTTTGGTCGAAACTACAAAGGCACACCCCTTTGGTGTGTGTTAGCCACTTGATGCTTCCAACCAAGTCACAAAACCCTAACATGGTCCTATAAATACCATACTTTCTCATTCTTAGGTTATATCTTACACACACAAGCCTCATAAAAATTTCTCTCTTCCTTCCCTTGCTCTCTTGCTCACGGCTCACCTACAACACCCAACCCAATCCATAACTTTTGATTTCCTTCAAGATCCAAGTGTTCCAAGATGTTAGTTATAGTTATCTAAGGTTGATCCAAGTAGTAGTTCTTTAAATTTCAAGGGTTTGCAAGATTATAAAATTAGGGTTTCTAATTTTATAAGTGGGTTTTATAGATCTAGTCATTTTGGGTATAGATCTTGTGATTCTCTACTTGTTTCTTCATTCTTGTAAGCATTCTTGACCCATCTCTTGTTTCATTTCTTTTATTCTTATGAATATTGTTCAAGTTTAAGAGTCCATGTGTTTGTGTTACTTTTATCAAAAGAAATGATAAAAATATCTTGACAACTTTTATAAAAATGGAAGTATTATGTTGTTGTTTTATAAGTTATGGTGAGATGAGTTGAAATGTGGGTTGCAACAATAGATATGATGAGGTTAGGATAGATTAAGAGTGGTTTTGTTGGTTAGTTTTGGCGAAAAAGAAGTTAGGTTGGACTAGACACTATGGCGGTCTTATGGTTGAGTCTATGGTTAAGTCTATGGTACATATTCGAAAATGTGAGTTGCTGATTGAAAATGTAAAAGAGGTTGTAGGACACTTAAAAATGTTTTCAATAGTCGAAAAAGTAGTTTTTGGATAGCTCGTTTCGTATAGATAGATTTCCGTATATTAAACACTAAAAACGGACTTTAAACGGCCAAGTTATGGCGAAATGAGTTTTGAAACACTTTTTGGAAAAACAAATAATGTAGTTGCTGATTGGATTAATAAATAAGGTTTACGGACACTTTCCTGCTTATTTGAACTTTTAAAACCTAAGGCGAAACATATAGAAACCTTAGGATATTAATTGGGAAACTTTAGAGGATTGATAAACATTTTTATGAGATGTCGAGACTAACAAAAATGTAGGATTTTTAAAAATAATATATTTTAGCACATATTAGTTAAGTGAACATATGAGTCAAGCGTTTAGGTCGAGATAGTGCGTTTAGAAAATATGGATATATCAATTTTATTGGGAAACGGTATTAAACGCCGAACCTAAAACTCTTACCCAAATTAAAAGTTACTAAAATGGCCATTGATAAACGTCAGAACTTAAAAATGGTCATACTTTATTAAATAAACTAAAGCGCAAACACACATGGATGTCTTTTCTCTTGAAAGCGTATCGTACAAGTTTTGGTTATCTTCCATTTTCCTAAGACGTGTCATTTATTTAGGTCGCGTGTAGGATCCTTTGGCTTTATTACTTCTCTGTTGATTATCGATTCACCACTTGCTTAAGGTGAGTTCATAGCCCTATGCTTTTACCAATTTACAAATGCTTTATACTTTGGGGTGAGAAACATTGTTTGCTTTTAAAATTGGACACAAGTTCTTAACGTGAGTTTTACCTGTTTATGTGTTGCCTAAGTTTGCTTACAAACCACTATTGCCGAACTATCATGAACCGTTAGTCACCTATGGCCAATTGGATTGGTTAAGTAAGCGTGAATGAATAAATAGATCTATTGGGACTAAATACCCCTATCTGGTTTGGTTTTAAATTAGCTACGAACAAACAGATATATGTCATGTCGATTTTGCGTTGTGGTGCTCTTTGGTTTGGGACACCAGTTAAGGGCAGGAATACTATGTGGCATGATATATATTGCCCTGTTGTTATTAAAGGATCGTGTCATTGAGCATTAGCGCAGCAGTAAATACTTTTATGTGATGCTGTAATCTAAGTTATAGTAGTCGCATAACGTTTTGAAATCTTGTGATCCACTCTTGTATACTAACTTAAAACTATGAATTCCACCAACATTATGATGACAGTTTTAAACATGTTTTTCTCAGGTGCCTAGCTTGTTTTGAATCACTTGATGCTAAATGAGAGTCTATGTGCTATGTGGAACTTCGCCGATTTCAAGACTTTATCTATTTATATACACGTGTCATTATCAAACTTTGTTAATATGGCTTCCGCTACTTTAACTTTCATATGAACGGTTGTAAATACTTAAATTAATTTTTCTTTATGCAGACGAGTACAATTTTTTTTTTTCAAACGTCCATGATTTAGTGGCCCGAGTTCGGGAGTGTGACAGATTGGTAATCCAGAGCCAAGGTTATAGAGAACCAGAGTAGTTATAACTAGGTCCTGGTCTTACCAGTAGTACCTAAGTACCTCTATTCTTGCTTACGTGTTTGTCCCTATCCTTTGCCTTTTAAAATATAAAATATTTTAAAAAAATTTTTTTATACATATATCTATATATATATAAATACATATAAATAATAAATATTACATATAATATATAATAAATACATCAAAATAAATATATAAGATTCTTATATATACTTGAAGCTATTATATATGCCATATTTACCTTGCCATTCATTTCATCATTTGTCTTTTTGTTTTTTTTGTATCGTTTCTTTATGCCTTGCATTGGTTTCATATAAAGGGAGATTTAAATAAACTTGCTTGTTCAGATCATGGCAGCGTTCAGCTATTGTTAATTTCTCCTGATTCTTCGGATGATATTGTGGGATCTCCACCTCTCAGGTATATTCCTTTTTTGGTGATATTCCTATCGTTTATTCCTCTACTTCTGTGATGTTCCAGAGACTTTTTACTATTGCTCCTGTTATTATCATCTGCCGCTGCTGTGGTTGAGATGACTCTTGTCGGCTTTCACACTGGATTGTGTGGCTTGTGTTCCTATTCGATTCCGATTCTGATTCCACCAGATGAGATGTCTTCACCAGAGCACATTTCCCTGCTACCAACTATTTCACCATTCTTATGCACCGATTCTTCTGAGGCTCCTGATTCTTCTGATGGACCATCTTCTCAGGATCCATATGTGATGGTTGTTGCTCATTGGAGAAGCAAGGTAGCATTACGTCCATCATCATCATCTGAGTTTCCTATTGCTCTTGTTACTGCCCTGCCTGGGATTCGTCGACAGTCAGCGATTCTTATCCGACCCGGGGAGGTTATTCCTTTTGGTCGACCTTACCGCACCCATCTTAATGGGCCGCGTAAGTTGTTGACTGCGAGGAAGAGAGTTGGACCTTTACCAGCTCGCAGATTAGCATAGAGGCGTGCATCACCTCGTTCTTCAGCCCACCTCTCATCTTCTTCTAGTTCATCTTCAGATTCTTCTCTAGTTCATTCTTCAGGTTTGGATGCGCCAGATCAGGCTCATTCTAAATCTTTGACTAGAGATGTACCACCTAGATTATGTTACCCTCTGAGGAGAGCACCACAACATAGTGAGGCATTTTGTCATTGGTGTGCTGCTCCATTATCTACTTTGTATCCACCGACTACATCATAGTCATCATCAGGAGATTCATCAGAGAGACCACTGCATTCATCTTCACATTTTGCTGGATCATCTCGCAAGAGATGTAGATACCCGGTTGATTCTGTACCATCATCTAGACCAGTTATGGGATCATTAACTCCTACCCGTGTTGATCTCTTACCACCTCGTAAGAGGTTCCGAGATTCATATTCGTCTGAGGCTAGCATAGAGGAGGATACCGAGGTTGATCCTATAAAGACTGAGGTTGATATAGAGTTAGGTATTGGTGATGGGGATGATGTTAGAGATCATGTTGAGATTGACACTAGGGATGTCAGAAATGACACCAAGGAGTATGAGGCTAACACCAGTGCTGGAGACACAGTTGAGGTAGGTATCGACCCGATGTCGGCACCGATAGTTGAGGTGGAGATTGTAAAGCCAACTAGAGAGGATTCTTCTGATTCGTCTAGCACTAGGGATGGCATTGTTAGGTCATTCAAGGATATACCGATTGACTTGGATGATGTTGTGCATGACTTTTACCATCACATGTCTGAGGTTCTTATTGATAGGATTGTCAGGATTGAGACTGATCAGAGACGGTTGGAGGCCAATCAGCTGATAGCTAAGGGAGAGAGAGCTGGGATGATCGAGAGGATTGAGAGCTTAAGGTTGGAGAACCTTAAGGTTCGTTATGTTGGATATCGAGAGGGTTCATGTGAATAGTTTTCGACTTCATATGTCTCTTTCACAGGAGGAGTTTCGTCAGGTTCGTAGGGATCGTGATGATACTCGGGGGAGACTTAGGAGGTTGGAGTCGTATATTGAGAGACATTTGGGTTTTCTCCTTTAGACTAGTAGTACCATGATCATGTAGGACACTAGACTGATGGTTAGGTCTAGATGTTAGCAGTATAAATAATTGTGGATCATGTACCTATTTTGGATTTTGTTGTAACCGAATTATGCTTTTATTCATGAAATGAAAAGCTTGTTTTGATTCTCTAGCCTATTTATCTATATTGTTATTTATTCATTCTGGCAATCGTGTTGTAATTATAGTTTATTTCATAGCATGTATTAAATTATCGTTATCTAATAATCGTGTATTCATTTTAAAATCTCACCATGGGCTGTCTTGTGATGTAGAACAATGACTAACACTCGTTCTGGGGTGACCCCTGCCGCAATTGAAGAAATGATAAACCAACGTGTGGACGCAGCTCTAGAGGCTCGTCAGGTTAACCGAGATCTTGGACTCAGGAATGGGAATGACAATGAAGGAGGAGATGGTAATGGAAATGATACTGGAAATGGAAACAATGGAGGCGACAACGGTGACGGTAATGAGAACCATAATGGGAATGGAAGAGGCGATAGGCCTGGTGCTCATGAATGTACTTATCAAGATTTCATGAAATGTCAACCACTGAGTTTTAAAGGAACAGAAGGAGTGGTTGGGTTGATAAGATGGAGTGAAAAGATGGAAACTGTGTTTCACATCAGCAACTGTCCAGAAAAATATCAGGTGAAGTATGCTACCTGCACTTTACTCGACAGTGCATTAACCTGGTGGAATTCTCACAAGAGAACCATCGGAACTAATGCTGCATACGCTTTATCATGGAGAGAGCTGTTGAAGCTGATGACTGAAGTGTACTCCCCGAGAAATGAGATCCAAAAGATAGAAACCGAGTTTACCGAGTTAATGAATTTGTCGTGAAGAAACAATGACATGGCTACTTACACTCAAAGGTTCCAAGAACTTACCATGATGTGTACCAAAATGGTCCCCGAGGAGGAGGATTGGGTGGAGAAATTTATTGGAGGTCTTCCTGATAATATCCAAGGAAATGTGATTGCTGCATAACCCACAAGACTACAAGATGCTGTTCGAATTGCCAACCACTTGATGGATAAAAAGGTAAAGGGCTATGCTGTAAGAAACACAGAGAACAAGAGGAGATTGGACAACAACTATAGAGACAACCGTGGGAAACAACCACCCCACAAACGACATAATACTGGAGGTCAGAATGTTGCTAGAGCTTATACGGCTGGTAACAATGAGAAGAGGGGTTATGAAGGAACACTTCCTTTCTGCAATAGGTGTAGGCTGCACCACGAGGGACAGTGTACTATGAAGTGTAACAACTGTAAGATAGTTGGGCACATGTCAAGAGATTGTAGGGCTGTAATTGCCACAACTACTCAAGGAACTCTAGGGTCAAATCAAAGGGTTATTACGTATTTTGAGTGTGGAGCACAAGGACATTACCAGAAGGATTGTCCCAAAGTCAAGAACTAAAACCGTAGGAACAAAACAAGAGTTCCTGATGCAAGAGGCAAAGCATATGTCCTAGGAGGAGGTGACGCTAACCCGGGTTCCAACACTGTCACGGGTACGTTCCTTCTCAACGATCATCATGCTTATATGTTATTTGATTCGGGTGCCGATAGAAGTTTCATATCAAATACTTTTAGTACATTGCTAGATATCATTTCCTCTGCCTTAGACGTTAGCTACGCTGTCGAGCTAGCTGACGAAAGAACTTTAGAAACCAGCACTGTGCTTAGAGGCTGTACATTAGGATTGTTAGGACATCTATTTAATATCGACCCAATGCCCATAGATTTAGGTAGTTTTGACGTTATCATCGGCATGGATTGGTTAGCAAAGAATCATGCAGTGATTGAATGTGATGAGAAATAGTACGTATTCCTTACGGAAACGAAATTCTGATCGTTCAAGGAGACAAAAGTAACAAGGAGAAGAAATCAACGTTAAGCATTAAATCATGTGTAAAGGCCTAGAAGTATATGGAGAAAGGTTGTCAACTATGATCATTACATCCACTCCATCATCGTTCCACCCAATAATAATACGAGAACCCTTCGAAAAAAGCTACAATTCGATGCCCACTTCCAATTCTTACACACTTTAGCACACACTCGATCCAACTTCCCTATGTCCACCTGCGACTTTATTACAGCACAAACTTTCAAGTTATGTTCATTGATAACTTGGCGAACCTTGTTTTGCTTAGGGGTGCGGTTCAAGCCCCTAATGTTCCACAATACGATGTTATACATTGGATACTTGATCAATGGGAGTGCTTTCCCCTTAGGTTTCAGATACTCACCAGCTTTGAAAGAAGGTAAAGTTTCATCATAGACATATTGTACGTCCTCCTCATCAGATTCATTTCTAAGTTCATAGTTGTTTGATGCACTAGATGGCTCGCATCCTCTTATACATAAAACACATTAGAAGTCTTAATACCTGCTCGAGACCTTGTTTGACACCGGTTTTGTCACACCCCCAGACAGGGCCTGGACAGCATACTTGTCCGAGGGCGTGACGTCATAACAATCCAAACACAAAGCAATAAAGAACGACCACTAATCATGGACGTTTGAAAAAAAAGTTGTACTCGTTGCATAAAGAAAATTAATTTAAGTTTTACAACCGATCATATGAAAGTTAAATGTAGCAGAAGCATAACAAAGTTTGATAAGACAACTGAAGTATTAAAAATAGATAATCTTGAAATCGGCGAAGGCACAAAGTACATAGACTCCATTTAGCATCAAGAAATCAAGCCAAGCATAAGCACCTGAAAAACATGTTTAATAGCGTCTCAACATAATGTTTGTGAAGTCATGTATAATATAGTAACATGAGATGACCACAGATTTCAAAACGTAAGGCTCTACTATAATAGATACAGCATCACATAAAAGTATTTACTGCTGCGCTAAGCTCATGACACCGATGCTAATAACAATAGGGCATATCATATCATGCCACATAGTATTCCTGCCCTTAACTGGTGTCCCAAACCAAAGACCACCACAACGCATAATCAACATGACATATATCTGTTTGTTCGCGACATGCTAATTTAGAACTAACCAATAGGGTAATTAGTCCCAATAGATCTATTTATTCATTCACGCTTACTTAACCAATCCAATTGACCATAGGTGACTAACGGTTCATGATAGTTCGGGCAATAGTGGTTTGTAAGCAAACTTAGGCAACACATAAACATGTAAAACTCACGTTAAGAACTTGTGTCCAATTTTAAAAGCAAACAATGTTTCTCATCCCAAAGTATAAAGCATTTATAAATCGGTAAAAATGTAGGGCTATGAACTCACCTTAAGCAAGTGGTGAATCGATAATCAACAGAGAAGTAATAAAGCCGAAGGATCCTACACGCGACCTAAATAAACGACGCGTCTTAGGAAAACGGAAGATAACTGAAACTTGTATGATACGCTTTCAAAAGAAAAGACGTCCATGTGTGTTTGCGATTTAGTTTATTTAATAAAGTATGACTAAATAAAAATGATAGAGTTTTTCGTTAAGTTCCAACGTTTATCCGAAAATTGCCATTTTTAGTAACTTTCTATTTTGGGTAAGTTTTTTGTTTCGGGACGTTAATACCGTCCCCTATAAATTGATATATCCATATTTCCTAAATGCACTATCTCCACCTAAACGCTTGACTCTTATGTTCACTTAACTAATATGTGCTAAAGTATATCATTTTTAAAAATCCTACATTTTTGTTAGTCTCGACATCTCATAAAAATGTTTATGACATCTCTAAAGTTTCCAATTAATATCCTAAGGTTACTATATGTTTCGCTAAGGTTTTAAAAGCTTAAATAATCCCGAAAGTGTCCGTAAACCTTATTTATTAATCCAATCAGCAATTACATTATTTGTTTTTCCAAAAAGTGTTTCAAAACTCATTTCGCCATAACTTGGCCGTTTAAAGTCCGTTTTTAGTGTTTAATATATGGAAATCTATCTATACGAAATGAGCTATCCAAAAACTACTTTTTGAGTATTGAAAACATTTTTAAGTGTCCTACAACCTCTTTTACATTTTCAATTAGCAACTCACATTTTCAAATATGTACCATAGACTTAACCAAGGACTCAACCATAAGACCGCCATGGTGTCTAGTCCAACCTAACTTCTTTTTTGCCAAAACTAACCAACAAAACCACTCTTAATCTATCCTAACCTCATCATATCTATTGTTGCAACCCATATTTCAACTTATCTCACCATAACTTATAAAACAACAACATAATACTTCCATTTTTATAAAAGTTGTCAAGATATTTTTATCATTTCTTTTGATAAAAGTAACACAAACACATGGACTCATAAACTTGAACAATATTCATAAGAATAAAAGAAATGAAACAAGAGATGGGTCAAGAATGCTTACAAGAATGAAGAAACAAGTAGAGAATCACAAGATTTATACCCAAAATGACTAGATCTATAAAACCCACTTATAAAATTAGAAACCTTATCTTTATAATCTTGCAAACCCTTGAAATTTAAAGAACTACTACTTGGATCAACCTTAGATAACTATAACTAACATCTTGGAACACTTGGATCTTGAAGGAAATCAAAAGTTATGGATTAGTTTCGGTGTTGTAGGTGAACTGTGAGCAAGAGAGCAAGGGAAGGAAGAGAGAAATTTTTGTGAGGCTTGTGTGTGTAAGATATAACCTAAGAATGAGAAAGTATGGTATTTATAGAACCAAGTTAGGGTTTTGGGACTTGTTTGGAAGCATCAAGTGGCTAACACACACCAAAGGGGTGTGCCTTTGTGGTTTTGGCCGAAAATAGTCACAAGGACCCAAATGGGTTCAAATTTTAACTCATGGTTCACTAGAGATGCATAAGTTGGTCATGTTGAGGTCAAATGAAGTTAAAGTTTGTGTAAGAAGTCACATGTCCATGACTTGGTTAGTTTCTTATGCATGAGAGTGACTTACTCTAAGTCACTATCTTATGCTTACATGATCACATGCATGGGTTTTTCAAAAGATGCTTCAAGAATTAATTTAGGATGCATGGTGATGTTGTTGTAGTTTAGGCGTCCAACATGTCAAGCAAAGGGAGGTAAATGAAATTTTTAGCATTACTATGCTTGATGGATGATAACTCGAGTTTACACGAAAATATTGCGGGTTTCCGAGGTTCCGTTTGATCAAAACACAATTTAAAAGATAAAACCCTAAAATTAATATCGGAAGTGATTAAAAATCATGAAACACTTAGAAAAGTTAAAATATCTCATACAAGGCCTAAATTAATTAATAACCGATGCCGGGACGCGCCCGATGACGTTTTTCAAATTTACGCGGGTTAACTTCCCGGTAAATTGTCAGATTCAAACGTAACATGTAAAAGTCAAAGATATAAATCGGGAAGGTTTAAAATATTGACCTAAAATTTACGGGGTGTGACATCCTTTCCCCGTTAAAAGAGCTTTGTCCTCAAAGCTTAGGACATAGCTTGAGACGCTGATTCAGGGTTAGCGAAAAGATAAGGGTACTTTTTCTGCATTTGGTCTTCGCGCTCCCAAGTATACTCGGGACCTCTTCTTAAATTCTAATAGACCTTCATGATTGGAATGCGAATTTGCTTCAAATGTTTAACTTCGCGGTCCATAATTTCAACCGGTTCTTCAATGAAATTGAGCTTGTCGTCGACGTGGATTTCGTTCAACGAAATAGCGAGCGGTTCGTCGGATAAGCACTTCTTAAGGTTTGAAACGTGAAAGGTACTATGAACACGTCTTAGTTGCTCAGGTAACTCAAGTTGATATGCAACCGTTCTAACTTTGGTGAGGATCTTAAAAGGTCCAATATAATTAGGGTTCAGCTTTCCCCGTTTGCCAAAATGTATCACTCCTTTCTAGGGCGATACTTTCAACATAACCTTATCCCCAACTTGAAACTCTAATGGCTTACGTCTCTTATCAGCGTAGCTCCTTTGTCGATCACGTGAAGCTTGTAGACGATGCTTGATTTGGATGATCTTCTCTGTTGTTTCACGAACAATTTCTGGGCCAGTAAGCTGAGCGTCTCCCACCTCAGCCCAACAGATAGGTGAACGACACTTGCGACCATACAACGCCTCAAAAGGTGCAGCTTTAATACTCGTATGATAGCTGTTGTTGTAGGAGAACTCTATCAATGGTAGATGTCTGTCCCATCCCTTTCCGAAGTCCATCACACACGCTCGTAGCATGTCTTCTAACGTTTGGATGGTCCTCTCACTTTGACCATCTGTTTGTGGATGGTAAGCCGTACTCATATCCAGTTGAGTACCTAGGGCTTCGTTCAATGATTTCCAGAAATGAGACGTAAACTTACTATCTCGATCAGAAATAATCGAAACTGGCACTCCATGTCTCGAGACTACTTCCTTCAAGTATTGTCTTGTCAACTTCTCCATTATGTCGGTTTCCTTCATTGGTAAGAAATAGGCAGACTTTGTGAGTCGGTCTACAATTACCCAAATTGTATCTTGACCAGACGTCGTCTTAGGTAACTTAGTAACGAAATCCATAGTAATGTTCTCCCATTTCCATACTGGGATTACAGGTTAAACCAACAAACCAAATGGTTTTTGGAATTCTGCCTTAACCTTTGCACAAGTCATGCATAACTGACATGCGTGGCAATTTCTGCTTTCATGTTGGGCCACCAGTATAGCTTCTTCAAATCTTGGTACATCTTGTCCGATCCCGGGTGGATTGAATACTTTGACTTATGTGACTCGTGCATAATCAAAGCTCTCAAGTCACCAAAACAAGGTATCCAACTTCTATTTTTCAAACACAACGTTCCATCGGCACATAGCTCCAGATTCTTAATCATGCTACACAAATCTTCTGTTCCATAATTCTCTTCCTTTCTTGCCTCAACCTGAGCATTCAAGATCTGCACAAGGAGGTTTAAACCAAATGTCATAACCAAGGCTCAAACTCGTATTGGCTTAGGTCTACTCTTTCGGCTCAACGCATCAGCCACCACATTCGCCTTTCCTGGGTGATAACGTAACTCACAGTCGTAGTCACTTAATAGCTCTAACCATCTACGTTGCCTCATGTTCAACTCTTTCTGATCTAGAATATGTTGCAAACTCTTATGGTTAGTGAACACAACGCACTTCGTGCCGTAAAGGTAATGTCTCCACATCTTAAGAGCGAACACCACAGCTCCTAATTCTAAATCATGTGTCGTGTAGTTCTTCTCATGGATTTTGAGTTGGCGGGATGCATAAGCTATGACTTTCTCATTCTGCATCAACACTGCGCCTAATCCCTAGTGAGAAGCATCACAATATACTACGAATTTTTCACTTCCTTCGGGCAATGACAAAATCGGTGCACTATACAACTTTTGCTTCAATGTCTGGAAAGAAGTTTCCTCCTTTTCACCCCAATTGAACTTTACACTTTCTGAGTCAGCTTCGTCATAGGCTTGGCAATCTTGGAGAAACCTTCGATAAATCGTCGGTAGTAACCGGCAAGACCTAGAAATTGGCGAATTTCAGTTGGAGGCTTGGGTGATTCCCAATCCTTGATTGAATCAATCTTCGCAGGATCAACGTGAATGCCTTCACTATCAATCACGTGTCAAATAAATTGTACCTTCGACAGCCAAAAGTCGCACTTCGAGAACTTGGCGTACAATTCTTCCTTCTTGAGCAACTCCAAAATTAGTCTAAGATGTGCATCATGTTCTTCCTTGGTCTTTGAGTAGATCAAGATATCATCGATGAACACGATCACAAATTTATCAAAGTATGGTTTGCATACCCGGTTCATCAAGTCCATGAATACTGTCGGCGTGTTAGTCAACCCGAAAGGCATCACTTGGAACTCGTAGTGACCATAGCGGGTCCTAAACGCCGTCTTTGGAATATCCTTGTCACAAACTCTGAGTTGGTGATAACCAGACCTCAAGTTGATCTTCGAGTACACACTTGATCCTTGCAACTGATCAAACAAGTCGTCGATTCTCGGAAGTGGGTATCGATTCTTTACAGTAAGCTTGTTAAGTTCACGGTAGTCGATACACATCCGAAAAGAGCCGTCTTTCTTTTTGACAAACAAAACCGGAGCTCCCCAGGGTGAGGAACTTGGCCTTATGAATCCTTTGTCAGAAAGTTCTTGTAGTTGAGCAGACAATTCTTCCATTTCCGATGGTGCTAATCTATACGGGGCTCGAGCTACAGGTGCAGCACCTAGGACTAAGTCGATTTGGAATTCAACTTATCGTATCGGTGGTAATCCAGGTAAGTCTTCAGGAAAGACTTCCGGAATGTCCCGTTCAGTCGGCACATCTTCGAGTCGCTTCTCCTTCGACTTGTCTTTGTTTTCTTTCACCGGGATGTCAATTCCTGATAATTCGATCCATTAATATTCGCGCTTAAAGTAATTAAAATGGTTCATGGATAAATTCGGGCAAACATAGCAAGTTGGTTGAATAGGGACGTAGACCCATAGTATTTCAGTAAATGTACTTGTGTTCAACAGTTAAAAATAAGATAATGTTCTCACCCCAAGATGATTTAAATCAGTAATGTATGGGCTATGAAAATCACCTCTGTCAAGTTAATCGCCTGGAACTGGTTAATGGATCAATGCACGTCAAATAGTGACTCAGTCAATACCTAAATTATGACAAATCTGAGTTTACATTCTAAAAACTTAATGAAATGACTTATGCAAATGGGTCATCAAGGGCACTGTCATTTACGAGATAACGTTTTACGTTTTCAAAATGTTGATTAAACCGTTGGCTCTAGTGGCTCAAGGGACGACTTTACAACTATAAGTATCTATACAGGAATTTATACTATTACGCGTCGTAACTTATATTTACAAGTCCATGTGACTTATACCTTGGGAAAATATAGGCATTATTTGTAAATTACTAAGTCTACATATTTTCCTATCGCGTTTATTTTCTTATAGCGTAGCCGTAAATTAATTTGTATAATTATCTGTTTTTATACCTCACGGTTCGTTCGACTCGTTTAATTTGTTTATAAACCTTATTTATTTATAGCTAATACCCTTAAGTTTCGGAATAGTGGATTTCAGTCTCTCTATTAAGTAATTTACATAATTAACCCTTAAGTTTTCGTATTGTCACTTTTAATCCCTTAATTTTCCAATTATTATTATATATAATAAATGCAACTTTTATATTTTAAATTTTTACTCTTTAACTCTTATACTTTTACGTTTAAAAACACGAATATGTTTTAAAATATTTTTAGCGTCGAATTATATAGACCGTGTCAAGTTCGTTTATACATTTCTAAATTCGATTTCATTGTTATTATTCCTAGTTTGTCAAAAATGCGTGGTTTATGATTCATCTAACTTTTCGAATCTATCTCGTTCAAAAGCTTGGTTTCGTTGTTACTAATTCTAGATCATCAAAAAAATGTTATTTAGATTTCCTACTTATCAAAATAATATCGGCTCGTTAAAGAGTTTAACAACCCAATTGGGTTCGGCTGACACGACCCACGAGCTCGACAACATGCAAGTTTTAGTACTCTTAATGTCTAGTTTTAAAAATGGAAATTCTTATGCATTATTGCTCTTGGTATAAGCCTGAACCGACCCCATGTCTGCCACCTTCCCTTTTGTTTTTCTGCCAACAACAATATGGTTAGTAACCACTATTGTGGTCTTCTTTTTCCTCCCCAATGCACCCTTATGTATTCATAACTAGGTTTTCTTGCTTAATCTCCGCATGGTTCTATGTTACAAGAGGTAAATACAAGCCGAAATTAAGGATGTGGTGGCGTTTTCTGTAGCCCCAAAGGCTACGACAGTGGCAGATGCCTGCTGCGAAACCCACGGTTTTAGCAGTGGCAGCAGCCCACTGCGTCACATTTAGGTTTAAATGTGATGGCCTTATTATGTCATGTGTTTACGAGGCCTGAGCACGCACCAACGAGCACGATGTGCTTGTTTTTACAGAGTCGGTGACGCACCAACAGCGAGCAATGACTCGCTTTGGTTAGTCTTGGGTTACATGGTCACGTCCATGTTATAGGTCGAGGTCCACACATAATAGGGCCTATAAACATTTACGCGTAATCCTAGTGTTTGCTAGTCCCTAGTGAGCCAACGTAGTGTATCATGTACGTGTATGTTTAGAGTTTTATGAACTCTCTTGGTTCGTTGCAAGTTTTCACGCAGGATCTGTTGTTTACTAGCTTTCTATGCATCGATATTTTATGCATGGTAAGACTCAAGGTTTTTGCATGCGTACGTATGTACGAACCACGCATGGGTTATATGTCGTGTACTTAGCCAAGCAAGGTCGAGGCTTTCGTTTAGTTAGCCAAGACTAGACGCGCTTTGGTTTTGGTCGAATGCTAGGCTACAAGGATAATGCCATAGTTAGACTAAGAGATGACTCACCGAGGTCCAAGTTCGCCAAACGACGAGGAATGTGATGGTGGTAAGAGGTCGAACCTCCCTTGGCTTCTCCCCTTTCCAACCCGGCGTCTCTAGGCTTGTGAACCCAACGAAAACCCTAGACTCGAACCTTATTGCTTACTTCTTATTTTCAAAGTTTAGATATACTAAAAGTGTGCATGTATGGTTTCTCATTTATACACAAAATGTTTACTTGGTTCCTGAGATTATTTTCATTTGCATGTGAATTGGTACTATTTGTATGCACTATTAGAGAATAATGGTGATGATGATGTTTTCATGATACTATTTACCATAATTAACCTTTTCCTATTACTATTCTATTAAGGGAACACTATTGTGAATCAGGTGTTCTAGCTTTTGAAAAGAGTACCAGGTGATGAGACGTATCTAGGCATGTGAAGTTTGAAATGAAATAAGAAATTAGTATGGGTAGTATGTAAGTGTGCATGATGATGTCTAGTTATCATCTTTTTTTATTGAATTTAGTCACGGTTATTGAGTGTAGATGGTTTTGTAAAATGATACGAGTAAATGGCTTTGTTTTACAATTGTGAAATAAGTATGGTTTTTTTATCGCTACACGTTCTAAAATATCCTTTTAGACACAAGAGCAATAATGGTGATATTCGTGTGCTAATTAAACTTTTCATGACTAGGAGTGACGCATGACGATCATAGAATGACTTCTTTTTGAGATTAACGGTAAAATTTGCAAACTTTGCAGCACATAAATTTTACTTAAGGAAAAGAGAACCTAATATTTACGGGGTGCCACAGTCTCCCCAGGTTAGAAGATTTTGTCTCGCAATCAAGATGTTGTAGGAAATCGTGGATTTGCGATCAAATGAAGGTATTTGATCTTGAACTGGTCCTCACGTATCCCTAAATGAATGCCTCGTCATTGTGACGAGCTAATACGATAAAATGTTGAGAATATATTCGTTGAAGAAAAAAAAATAAAGCCTTAAATTATTTTCTTTTCCCTTTTTTGTCTTATAAATACCATCTTACATCTCTCAAACCTTCAAACTTAAATCCCACTACGCAAATATTTCAAATGGCATGTTCACTTCCTCATACCGACTCCAAAGTCGAAGCCTTGGTGCAAAGATTAATTAACGAAGATAAGGGTCGTCAGGATGCACTTTTGGAATTAGCCTTTCGGTTTGAAGATTCATGCGCTGTCAGAGACGATCTTAGAAAAACCTATGAGAAATTCAATGACATTTCTCAAGAAAGTCATGCTTTGATTTGCACCCTCTTAAAGGAAAGCTCTGAAAACGATCGCAAGCTGTATCTTTCTATGTATGGAAAGGCGGCACAGCTAGAGAGACAAATGGGTGCTAAGTTGGCTTGGTTTCAGGAAAAATACTCCTGCCGTACACGCGGAGGTATAGATTGTTCGTCATCACAAGCTAATTGCTCTCTTACCGAGAAAGAGTTACATCAACTCCGTATGGATGAAGAAGCTCTAAAAATGTGGCGCCTAAACCCCAACAACAGTATACATTGAACTCT
Source organism: Tanacetum coccineum (assembly GCA_026074375.1). NCBI lineage: Eukaryota > Viridiplantae > Streptophyta > Magnoliopsida > Asterales > Asteraceae > Tanacetum > Tanacetum coccineum. The sequence goes on along the minus strand of BQNB010000434.1, from coordinate 144,206 downwards.
AAATTAAAGATTGCATCTTATTTTGACCGCCACAACATGTGTGTGTCATATAAACTTGGAAAATACACATGAGATGTCACCTCATGTGTATACTTCTCATACAACACTTGCATGTGAATACTTACACAATTCTTACACATTTGACTAGTAACTTTGAACCATATCCATCTTGAGTGAACCTTGGCTAGAAAAACTTGAACCACATGGTCCTTGTGCCCCTATTCGGCCGAACCAAGGTGTGCACACACTCTTGCTCGGCCGAACCACACAACACACACACTCTTGGTGTGTGTTGGTCACTTATGCACCACTTGAACCCTCCAAACCCTAGCCATGTGCTATAAATACAACACCACATCTCAACTTAGGGTTATACTTTCATACACTAGCCTCAAAAATTTTCACATCTCTCTTTCTTTCTCTCCCTTGCTCACGGCACAACACCACCACCCATACACTTCCATAACTTTTGATTTCTAGCAAGATCCAAGTATTCTAAGTTCACTTCTAAGGTTATCTAAGGTAGATCCAAGTGTTGGTTGGTTATTTTTCAAAGATTTCAAGAATTATAAAGTTAGGGTTTGCAAGATTATTTGGGGTTTTATAGATCTATAGTTTGTGGGTATAGATCTAGTGTTTTTGCTACATATCCTTCTTGATTTGTAAGTTTTACATGATCCTTATTTGGTTTCATCCATTATTTCTATAGATCTATGTTTGTTCATAAAGATCCATGTGTTTGTGTTAATTTTTACAAAAGAAATAAGTTAATATTTTGTCATCTTTTATAAGATGGAAGTAAACATTGTTACCACTTTATGTTTATGTTTTATATTATGTTCTTGGCGAGATTGAGAGTTGATGAGAGTTGCAACAATAGATATTAGGGTGGATTAAGGTTTAGTTTTGTTGGTTGGTTGTTGGTAAATAAATATTAGGGCTAGATTAGGCACTAATATGCGAGTTGGGTTGATTTTTGGTCGTATTTCGGCAAAACAACCTTGCTGTCCCGAATTAGTTTTGTGGTTTTGAGCGACTTAAAAATGTTTTCATTAGGCGTAAAAGTAGTTTTCGAAGAGCTTATTTCGAATAGATAATTTTTCATATATCACACTTTAAAATCGGACTTAAAACGGCCAAGTTATGGCCAAATGAAACTCGAAACATTTTTCGGCAAAATAGATGAATAGTGGGCTGTTGGGAATAGTAAAATGGGTTTCCGGGCACTTTCGGACGATTTTGGGTATTTTAGATGCGAGCGAAACATATAGAAATGATAGGTAATTAAATTACCTGCTAAGTCTTTAATCAATTATAATTAATCTTTTCCTAAATACAATTGTAACATCCTAATTATTCTGAATGTCGGGTTTATATATTTCCTAAGACAGGACTTTCCCAAAAGGCCAGAAAGGACTAAATCTTTCTACTGCAGGAGACTGTGTACTACTAGGAGGATACTTGTTACTGCCAGTAGGAACAGTATGAACTAGAAATTCATAATTCCTAACAATCCTCCCCTAAACTTGAATTTGACTTGGTTAACTTTAAGTTTCTAAGAAGATCTGCATTTGTGAGCTTGAGGATGTAATCATGATCTTGATCTCTGATCTGCTTGATCTTTCTTGGACATATACCAAAGAGTTTGAAGATTGAAGTATAAGCTACTTGAAATATTGAATGAAAGCAGATGATATGTTAGTATAGATTCACCCTATTAACAATGATCCGGAGGCTTGGTAAAATGGAAAAAAAAGTATCCATATTATTAGAGAGAAAAAGAGAGAAAAGAGAAGAGATAGAAAAAAGAAGAAGAAGGAGTGTTTGTGTATGTGTGTGGTTTAATAGAGAAAAATGAACCACACACACACTCACACTTTACAATGTGAAAAACTCCTTACCCTTCCATGGGAAAGTATGGAGGGAGTATTTATCAGTCCCGATATCGACTAGCTAAACTAACCCGATACCCGACTATAATGATAAATGTAATTCCGGATTAGTCACCATATTTTAGGGCTAACATGATACTTAACTTGAGTAGAAACATTGTTCAAATAGATCAACCATTAACAGCATTATGAAAATTAGCATCTAATCTTGGACTGCAACAAGACCACCACAGCTACACGAATGGGTTTGATGAGCCTTTACCAAGTAGCCATTCACTCTTGGGCTAGTCAGTCCATTGGCACCCAGAAAGGGGATGATCCATGGAGGACTGAAACCATTTTCCACTTTCAGAACATGAATGGTGAGATTTTGAAACGAATACACTATCATTAGATAACGATAATTTAATACATGCTATGAAATAAAAGATAATTACAACACGATTGCCAGAACGGATAAATAACAATATAGATAAATAAGCGAGAGAGTCAAAACAAACTTTTTGTTTTATGAATAAAAGCATAATTCGGTTACACCCAAAATCTAAAATAGGTACATGATCCACAATTATTTCTACTACTAACATCTAGACCTAACCATCAGTCTAGTGTCCTACATGATCATGGTACAACTTGTCTAAGAGCGAAAACCCAAACGTCTCTCAACGTATGACTCCAACCTCCTAAGTCTCTCTCGAGTATCATCGCGATCCCTACAAACCTGATGAAACTCCTCCTGTGAAAGAGACATGTAAAGACGAAGACTATTCATACGATCCCTCTCAATATCCAACAAAGCACGAACCTTGAGGTTCTCCAACCTCAAGTTGTCAATCCTCTCGATCATACCAACTATTTGTCCCCTAGCTAGCAACTGATCAGCCTCCAATCGTCTCTGAGCAGTCTCAATCCCGACAATCCTATCAACACGAACCTCAGACATGTGATGGTAAAAATCACGCACAGCATCAACCAAGTTGATCGGAATATCTTTGAATGACCTAACAATACCATCCCTAGTGCCAGATGAATCAGAAGAATCCTCTCCAGCTGGCTCTACAATCTCCTCCTCAACTATCGGTGCCGATATCAGGTCTATACCTACCTTACTGTGTCTCCAGCACTGGTGTCAGCCTCATACTCCTCGGTGTCATCCCTGACATCCCTAGGGTCAATCTCAACATGATCTCTAACATCATCCCCATCACCAATACCTAACTCCATATCAACCTTAGTCTCTATAGAATCAATCTCAGTATCCTTCTCTATGCTAGCCTAAGACGAATATGAATCTCTGAACCTCTTACGAGGTGGTAAGAGATCAGCACGGGTAGGAGCTAATGATACCATAACTGGCGTAGATGATGGTACAGAATCAACTGGGGATCTACATCTCTTGCGAGATGGTCCAGCAGAATGTGAAGATGAATGCAGTGGTCTCTCTGATGAATTTCCTGATGATGACTCTGATGTAGTCGGTGGATACAAAGTAGATAATGGAGCAGCACTCCAACGACGAAATGCCTCACTACGTCATGGTGCTCTCCTCGGAGGGTCACATAATCTAGGTGGTGCATCTTTAGTCGAAGATCCAGAATGAGCCTGATCTGATGCATCCAAACCAGAAGAATAAACTGGCAAAGAATTCAAAGATAAACTGGAAGAAGATGAGTGGTGGTCTGAAGAACGAGGTGATGCATGCCTACATGCTAATCTGCGAGCTGGTAAAGGTCCAACTCTCTTCCTCGCAGTCAACAACTTACGCGGCCCGTTAAGATGGGTGTGGTAAGGTCGACCAAAAGGAATAGCCTCCCAGGGTCGGATAAGAATCACTGACCGTCGACGAATCCTAGGCGGGGCAGTAACAGGAGCAATAGGAAACTCAGATGATGATAATGGACGTGCTGTTACCCTGCTCCTCTAACGAGCAATGGTAGTAACATAAGGGTCCTGCGATGGTGGTCTATCAGAAGAATCAGGAGCCTCAGAAGAATCGATGCATAAGAATGGTGAAATAGCTAATAGCGAGGAAATGTGCTCTGGTGAAGACACCTCATCTGGTGAATCAGAATCGGAACCCGAATAGGGAACCAATCCACACAATCCAGTGGGTAAAGCGACAAGAATCGTCTCAACCACAGGAGCGGCAGATGAAATAACAGGAGCAATAGTAGAAGTCTCTAGAGCAACCACAAAAGTAGAAGGAATAATAGTAGGAATATCACCAAAAAGAATAACTCGAGAGGGTAGTGATCCCACACTCTCATCCGAAGAATCAAAAGAAATAGCAATAGCTGAAGCTGCCATGATCTGCACAAGCAAAAGTTTATATAAATCTCCTTTATATGAAACCATGCAAGGCATAAAGAAACGATGAAATGAATGGCAAGGTAAATATGGCAATATATAATAGCCTCAAGTATATATATATATATATAAATATATACTATATATAATACTATATTAAAATATATTATATAAATATAGTTTTATATATATATAGCAAGGATAGACAACACGTAAGCACAAATAAAGGCATATAGAATCACACACTGGTTATAGACCAGACCTAGTATAACTACCTGATTCTCTATAACCTTGGCTCTAATACCAATCTATCACACCCCCAGACGGGGCCTAGACGGAATACGTGTTTGAGGGCGTGACGTCATAACAATCCGAACACAAAGCAATAAAGAACGACCACTAATCATGGACGTTTGAAAAAAAAGTTGTACTCGTTGCATAAAGAAAATTAATTTAAGTTTTACAACCGATCATATGAAAGTTAAATGTAGCGGAAGCATAACAAAGTTTGATAATGACAACGAGTATATAAATAGATAAGTCTTGAAATCGGCGAAGTCACATAGCACATAGAGCTCATTTTAAGCATCAAGAATCACGCCAAGCTAAGCGACCTGAAAAGAACAAGTTTAAAACGTCACATAATTTTGGGTTGAATTCATAGGTTTAAGTAGTACAAGAGTGGACCACAAATATTTCAAAACTTATGCGACTACTAGAACAATCAACATCACATAAAAAAATATTTACTGTTGAGGCTAAGCTCAGACACCATGCTAATCACAATAGGCATATCATATCATGCCACATAGTATCCTAGCCCTTAACGAGTGTCCCAAACCAAAGACCACCACAACGCACAATCGACATGACATATATCTGTTTGTTCGCAGCTAATTTAGAACCAAACCAGATAGGGGTAATTAGTCCCAATAGATCTATTTATTCATTCGCGCTCACTTAACCAATCTAATTGGCCATAGGTGACTAACGGTTCATGATAGTTCGGGCAATAGTGGTTTGTAAGCAAACTTAGGCAACACATAAACATGTAAAACTTACGTTAAGAACTTGTGTCTAATTTTAAAAGCAAATAATGTTTCTCATCCCAAAGTATAAAGCATTTGTAAATCGGAAAAAACGTGGGGCTATGAACTCACCTTAAGCAAGTGATGAATCGATAATCAACAGATAAGTAATAAAGCCGAAGGATCCTACACGCGACCTAAATAAATGACGCGTCTTAGGAAAACAGAAGATAACCGAAACTTGTACGATACGCTTTCAAGAGAAAAGACATCCATGTGTGTTTGCGCTTTAGTTTATTTAATAAAGTATGACTAAATAAAAATGATATAGTTTTTCGTTAAGTTCCGACGTTTATCCGAAAATTGCCATTTTTAGTAACTTTCTATTTTGGGTAAGTTTTTAGTTTTGGGACTTTAATACCATCCCCTATATATTGATATATCCATATTTCCTAAACACACTATCTCGACCTAAACGCTTGACTCTTATGTTTACTTAACTGATATGTGCTAAAATATATCATTTTTAGAAATCCTACATTTTTGTTAGTCTCGACATCTCATAAAAATGTTTATGACATCTCTAAAGTTTTCAATTAATATCCTAAGGTTTCTATATGTTTCGCTAAGGTTTTAAAAGCTCAAATAAGCCTGAAAGTGTCCGTAAACCTTATTTATTAATCCAATCAGCAATTACATTATTTGTTTTTCCAAAAAGTGTTTCAAAACTCATTTCGCCATAACTTGGCCGTTTAAAGTCCGTTTTTAGTATTTAATATACGGAAATCTATTTATACGAAACGAGCTATCCAAAAACTATTTTTTCGACTATTGAAAACATTTTTAAGTGTCCTACAACCTCTTTTACATTTTCAATCAGCAACTCACATTTTTGAATATGTACCATAGACTTAACCATACACTCAACCATAAGACCGCCATAGTGTCTAGTCCAACCTAACTTCTTTTTCGCCAAAACTAACCAACAAAATCACTCTTAATCTATCCTAACCTCATCATATCTATTGTTGCAACCCACATTTCAACTCATCTCACCATAACTTATAAAACAACAACATACTAATGTCTTTTTTTATAAAATTTGTTAAGATATTTTTAACATTTCTTTTTATAAAAGTAATACAAACACATGGACTCTTAGAGTTGAACAATATTCATAAGAATACAAGAAATGAAACAAGAGATGGGTCAAGAATACTTACAAGAATGAAGAAACAAGTAGAGAATCACAAGATCTATACCCAAAATGACTAGATCTATAAAACCCACTTATAAAATTAGAAACCCTAATTTTATAATCTTGCAAACCCTTGAAATTTAAAGAACTACTACTTGGATCAACCTTAGATAACTATAACTAACATCTTGGAACACTTGGATCTTGAAGGAAATCAAAAGTTATGGATTGGTTTGAGTGTTGGAGGGTGAGCGAAGGCCGTGAGCAAGAGAGCAAGGGAAGGAAGAGAGAAATTTTTATGAGGCTTGTGTGTGTAAGATATAACCTAAGAATGAGAAAGTAAGGTATTTATAGGACCAAGTTAGGGTTTTGGGAGTTGGTTGGAAGCATCAAGTGGCTAACACACACCAAAGGGGTGTGCCTTTGTGGTTTTGGCCGAAAATAGTCACAAGGACCCAAATGGGTTCAAATTTTAACTCATGGTTCACTAGAGATGCATAAGTTGGTCATGTTGAGGTCAAATGAAGTCAAAGTATGTGTAAGAAGTCACATGCCCATGACTTGGTTAGTTTCTTGTGCATGAGAGTGACTTCCTCATAAGTCACTATCTTATGCTTACATGATCACATGCATGGGTTTTTCAAAAGATGCTTCAAGAATTAATTTAGGATGCATGGTGATGTTGTTGTGGTTTAGGCGTCCAACATGTCAAGCAAAGGGAGGTGAATGAAATTTTTAGCATTACAATGCTTGACGGATGATAACTCGAGTTTACACGAAAAGATTGCGGGTTTCCGGGGTTCCGTTTGATCAAAAACGCGAAAAACGCAATTTAAAAGATAAAACCCTAAAATTAATATCGGAAGTGATTAAAAATCACGAAACACTTAGAAAAGTTAAAATATCTCATACAAGGCCTAAATTAATTAATAACCGATGTCGGGACGCGCCCGATGACGTTTTTCAGATTTACGCGGGTTAACTTCCCGGTAAACTGTCAGATTCAAACGTAACATGTAAAAGTCAAAGATAAAAATCAGGAAGGTTTAAAATATTGACCTGTAATTTATGAGGTGTGACACCTAAGAACTTCATACAATCAATGACCAAACCATCTTGGATCGATGCAATGCAAGAAGAAATTCATGAATTTCAAAGACTAAAAGTTTGGGAATTAGTGTCGTGTCCAGATAAAGTGATTTTGATCAAACTATAGTGGATTTATAAGGTGAAGACGGATGAATTTGGCGGGGTACTAAAGAATAAGGCTAGACTAGTTGCTCAAGGATTCAGACAAGAAAAGGGAATCGATTTCGAGGAATCATTTGCACCGGTTGCTAGAATAGAGGCCATCTGTATCTTTGTAGCAAATGCCGCTCACAAGAATATAATGATCTACCAAATGGATGTCAAAACAGCTTTCTTAAATGGCGAAGCTCAAAAGAATCAACGTTCTCAAACCAGAAGGATTGTTTGATCAGGACAAAAACCCATACACATGTGTACAAGCTCAAAAAGAGCCCTCGTACGATCTCAAACAAGCACCACATGAATGGTAACGGACAAGCTGTCATAAGCTTCTAATCTCACAATATTTCTCCAAATGTGTAGTTGATCCAACACTCTTCGTACGGCAAGCTGGGAACGACTTATTACTGGTACAAATTTATATTGATGATATAATATTTTCATCCACTAATATTGCCATGTGTAATGAGTTTGCTAATCAGATGACCACTAAGTTTCAAGATACGAAGGATGGAGTGGGGCAGATGTCATACATTTAGATTACAAATTTCACAAGAGTCCTAGAGGCATCTTTATAAAGAAATCTAAATATACTTCTGAAATTGTTAAAAAATATGGTATGCTAACTAGTGATTATGTAGACACACCTATGGTAGAAAATAGTAAACTGGATGAAGATCTACAAGGGATTCCAGTTGATGCTACACTTTACCGTGGCATGATTGGCTCCCTTATGTATCTGACATCCAGTAGACCAGACCTTATTTATGCAGTCTGCTTATGTGCTATAACACCCCGTGTTTTCAGGTCATGTTACGATTTCAATTATTCCATTATTTCCTTATTTATAGAGTTTTACGCGCTTACTTTTTCTTATTTAAATCGTCTAGCTAAATTTTAATAAGTAAGTTTAACCAAGAATGTTAATAACGGGATTAGTACTATGTTTCACTAAGATATCTAGTTCGTTTTTCTACAACTTAGTTAACCAAAAAAACGAATTATTGGGAATCTTTCATTCAAGAAACTTGATGATTAACAAGATGAATATCAAGTTTAGGGGAGGATTGTTGGGAATTAAAGATTCTATAATGCTTTTTGAATAAAATGAAACAAGAGGCACCAATCGACCTAATGAAGATTCTATAAATAATGGAAGATTGTAGAAGATATGGTCAAAGATATGAAGATCAGGATTAATATCCAAATGATTTAGTTTCCTTATAATATTAAATGTGTTGACTAGGAAGGTTGAATACTTATGGAAAGTATTAATAAGTATTAATATGATTCGTTTAGGTTTACAAAAGGTTTTTATTAGGAAGGTATTGATGTAGAATACTTAGGAAAGTATTAATTGTATTGTAACCTACTAGGACTCCTTGTACTATAAAAGGAGGTCCTAGGGTGTAGAGAAAATACATCAATCTCTACACAATCATCATATACCGTTTAAACTTATAGTTAGTTATAGCTTCAAGGTTGTAAACCCTATCACTATTAAAAGTGATCATATTAATATATTGAAGTTGCAACGTTTGGTTAATTGTTTTTAATCTTCTTAGTATTACAACCTAGTTTCTGCATAGTTTGTGATATTCCCAATCATAGTTTCTACCATAGTTGTCTTAGATTTATCCAATACAACTAAACCTTATATTAGCTAAGGAGTTAAAGATCTATTAAGTCTGGGATCAACAAGTGGTATCAGAGCCTGGTGGCTCTTGATCTAGGATCTATAGGGTTTTAAAGTAAAACGGTTTCGTTTTTCTTATTCTTCTTCAAATTCGGTAACTAATGAATTTTGGTAAATTAATATGTTTCACACCAAACCCGTCATTTCGATAAGCATCATAATATGACGATCAGGTTTAACAATACCCTTAAAAGATTCAAGCAAGAAGAGTTTAGAAGGATGTTTTGTCTTCAATGGTGATTGGTTTTTATTAAAGTAGTTATCATGTTTATGCTAATTGAAAGATACTACTACTTCATACATGGTTACTACTGCTTGACAAAAGTTAATACTGCTAGTTAGTAGTTAATACTGCTAGTGTATTGTTACTACTGCTTAACTATTAGTGCTGCTCTTCATTGTTATTGCTGCTTGGTATCGATTACTACTGTTAGTCATTTTTCACCCTAATGCGGAATTAGTGCTGCTGGTCATGGATGGTACTACATGGTATTCGTTACTACTGTTGGTTAGTTCTTCGTGCAGTTCTTATGGTTGATTCTATTACTTTCAGTCAAGAGATGGTTAACATATTAGTTTCAGGGGAAGCATATGATAAAGTGTTTAACCATCTATATGCACCACTTGAGGGGAAGGTTTTCATTTACTACTACTAAGTCATTATTACTACTGCTAGTTTAAATTTCTAATGCTTGAATTCATTATTCTTATAATGTGTCATGGAGGGTAATTTGAGACATTGAAAAGCTTAGATTAGAAGTGTAATATATGGTTTGTAGTTGTAATGATTAAAGTTGCAGTCCCCTAATGGATAATGACAAAAAGGGGAAGATGGTACAAAGATGATATTTTGCAACTTATTTAGTGTGGTGGCATGGCATGGAATTCAAAGGAAATCTCAAGTTAAGGGGAAGTCTATTTCATTCATGGAAAATTAATGATAAAGATCAAGTTTTGTCATCATCAAATAGGGGAAGATTGTTGAGAATTATGGATTTGATGATACAAAATAATAAAAGAATCAAACAAGAAGGACTAATTCGACATTATGGGATTCTAGAAGGCTTAAAGTTAATGATAAAGATCAAGATTAATGTTGAAGATAAGTTACAACAAGATTAGTCAAAGTGAAGTTAATGTTGATTTATTAGTTTCCTAATTTAATGTTGAAGATAAGTTACAACAAGATTACTCAAAGTGAAGTTAATGCTGATTTATTAGTTTCCTAATTTAAATAGATTTCCTTTGTAAGTCTTATGGACTCTCTATATAAAGAGATCCATAGACATTATTTAGAGTGTGCACCTAAAACGTATGTGTGTATCCTATAGTGTGATTAGATGTCTAGTAGTTATGGTGTAGCCTCAAGGTCAGAATTGACCCCTGTTACTGTCAGAGTAACCGTTCTATACTGATCATATAGATTTTGAGGCGTGGTGGAAATGTATGAATGATAAAACCTTGTTTAATAACATCATTGTTCTTTATATTCCGATGCATGTTTATTATGTTATTTGTAAAACGATCCTAGATGGCTTAAATGTTGATCCCGTTCTGAAAAAATCTTTAACTCCTTAGCTGATATAAGGTTTAGTTGTATTGGATAAATCCAAGACAACTATGGTAGACACTTTGATTGGGAATATCATAAACTATGCGGAAACTAGGTTATGATACTAAGAAGAATAATAACAATTAACCAAAACGATTGCGCTTTAATATTATTAATAACGAACACTCTAATAGTGGATAGTGGTTTACAACCTTGAAGCTATAACTAACTATGAGTAAAACGTGTAATGATGATTGTGTAAGAGATTGATGGTATTTTCTCTAGCACCCTAGGATCTCCTTTATAGTACAGGATCCTATATGTACAATACAATTAATACTTTCCTAAGTATTCTACATCAATACTTTCCTAATAAACCTTGTAACCTACTTATCATATTTAATACTTATTAATACTTTCTATAAGTATTCAACCTTCCTAGTCTAACACATTTAATATTATAAGGAAACTAAATCATTTGGATATCAATCCTGATCTTTCATATCTTGACCATATCTCTAACAACTTCCCATTATTTGTAGAATCTTCATTATGTCGATTTAGTCCCTCTTGTTTCATTTAATTCAAACAGCATCAAGGAATATTTAATTCCTAACAATCCTCCCCTAAACTTGATATTCATCTTGTTAATCATCAAGTTTCTTGAATAAAAGATTCTCAACAATCCTCCTCTAAACTTGATATTTACTTGTTAATCATCAAGTTTCTTCAATGTAAGCTTCTTGGTCACCAGGAGGATGTATCCAAACACTTCTTCACTTCTAATTGTTGTTTGAAATCTTGTTGTTCTTGTTTCTAGCATCATTTGAAGTCTCATCAATGAAGGTAACCTTTGCATTTGCATCATCAATCCTCCCCTGTTTGGATGCATCCTCACCCAAACTTTCTTCATTATCAGATAAGTGGTTTTTAAATTCTCCACATCACGAACCATGGTAAGAAAATTGGTACAAAGAATCATCAATTCAATAAGTTCGAAACTATCATCATCACTTTGAAGTGAATCACAGAAATGTATAGTTTTTGGCAAACTACCATCCATAAACGGATTTGATGATTCTTTACCGGTTGCCGTTTGCCCGGAATAGCCAATTCTTCATAATAAAACATGGTAAATTGATAACCATATAGTTTTGGGCAAACTATCAGCCATCAACGGATTTGAGAAGTCTTTACCAAGAGTCGTCTGCTTTAGACTAGCCAACTCTTAACTGTGAAGCATGGTGAGTTGAGAACCATATAGTTTTTTGCAAACTATCATCTATCAACGGATTTGAAAATTCTTTACCAGATGTCATTTGCACTGGAATAGCCAATTCTTAGTGTCGGTTAGACATGGTGAATTGATTACCATTTGTTGTGTTGAAATGAAACCAACACCTGAAAATTCTCCTATCCCTTGTAGCTTGCCAATTCTCAAAACCACTATCCATAGATCAGGCTAAGAACAAACTATCCGAGAACCAAACCGTGTGTTTTATCTGATATCGCACAATGCTAGCAGTACAAACTCATTTTAATACTAGCAGTTTGATCAAAGCTGGTAGTATTAATATCCTCTATATAGAGAGCAGCACAAACCTTGGTTTAAGGCCAATAGTAGTAACTGCTAAAATTTACCCCAGCAGTAGAAACTTAATACTGGCAGCATTAAAAATATACTAGCAGCACTAAGTATAAACTGGCAGCATTAACCCTTAGTGATAGCAGCACTAACATGAACTGGCAGTATTAACGTCTTCTAGTAGCACTAACTTACATAAGCAGCAGCACTAACCTTTAAAGATAAGGCTAGCAGTATTAACTGCCATTGGCAATATAAACATACAATTGGCAGTACTAATGTATGAAGAACAGTACTAAGTACTCATAAGCAGTACTAAGTATAAAGCTGACAGTACTAACTTCATACCCAACAGTACTAATTCTTCCCCTTGGCAGTATAAAGTGCTCCTTCCTCCCATACCTTTTGAGATACTTTTTAACGTCAGTAAAGCACCAATATTTACGATTACCAGCAGTATTGTGTCATGTGTCAGTAGTAACCACCAACGAGCAGTACAAAACATATAAGGATACCTTTTTTTAAGTATCCAGACGACACCTTTTTAGCGACTATTTTTCAGTTGCTACAATGTCACTAATTCTTGTCATAGCAACCCGTTAAAGACTACACCTACTGTATCTTCATCATTGTTGTTTATCTGCTGTAGCAGCATCAAAATTACAAAACCCACAACAAAACCATGAGCATTACCAATAGCCTTTTGTCACCACAATACTTTATACAAGCACGACAACAACACAAACCAACTGTTTTTAAAACTCACACTAGCATTACTAAGTTCTCTGTACTAGTAGTACAACTGGCAGTACTAATGTTACTAGCAGTACGAATACATATCAACACCATTGACATAAACTTTCAAGTGTTGCCCTTGCTGATTACGCCATCAATATTATAACCATGCAGCCAATCCCATATTAACTTTTTACAAATCCAATCAGATAGGTACACAACAACCTGCTGTGACTTTCAAACAAACAAACCATATGCATACTACTCTTTAAAGCAGTGTATTAAGACTTTTAGAAGAAGTTTCAAATGATTCTAATTTGGTTTTTAATTCTTCTTTTTCTTTTACAGCTTCTGCTAATAGTTTTTATGGTATGTAAGTACATTAGTTTTGTCATCTAAATCAATTTTCATAAATCTAATCTTTTCCTCATACCAAAGTTGATTTTTCTAATGAGCAACTAATTAAGCCTCTACCTTTTTTAAAGCTTGAGTATAGGCTTGAATTTCTATACTAGCATCACCAAGTTGTTCCCTTTGAGTATCATATAATTTTTTAATTTGCATATGATTGCTCACATTTAGTAAACAAGTAGTACTTTAGAAACATTTGAAGAACTTGAGTTGTAGGCCATCTCTTCTTCAACAAACAAATCTTATGTGTAGAAAATGTGTTCTTCTTATTCAAAGCTTCTCAACCAACTCTGATACCACTTGTTGATCCTGTTCTGAACAGATCTTTAACTCCTTAGCTGATATAAGATTTAGTTGTATTGGATAAATCCAAGACAACATTAGAAAACTTTGATTGGGGAATATCACAAATTATGCAAAACTAAGTTAGTGATAGTAAAGAAAGATATAACAATTAACCAAACCGTTGCAAGATTTCAATTATATAAAATACGATCACTCTTAAATAGTGAAAGGGTTATACAACCACATCAAGCTATAACTAACTATGAGTAAAACGTGTATATGATGATTGTGTAGAGATTGATGTATTTTCTCTACACCCTAGGACCTTCTTTTATAGTACAAGGAGTCCTAGTATGTTACAATACAATTAATACTTTCCTAAGTATTCTACATCAATACTTTCCTAATAAACCTTGTAACCTACTAATCATAGTTAATACTTATTAATACTTTCCATAAGTATTCAACCTTCCTAGTCAACACATTTAATATTATAAGGAAACTAAATCATTTAGATATCAATCCTGATCTTCATATCTTTTACCATATCTTTATAAGTCATTATTATTTGTAGAATCTTCATTATGTCGATTTAGTCCCTCTTGTTTCATTTATTCAAACAGCATCAAGGAATCTTTAATTCCCAACACGAATACACTCTATTCTTTTCTTTTCATCACTTAGTGTATATTCTATAAGTAAATTTAGGACAAGACTTATTTCTTTCTTTGTTTTCAAATAAGGCATACAATAAAAACTACTTAAACTATGAATCTAACACAAGAAATAAATAAACTTTCCTAGAATCTAAACAACATTTTCGTGTATCACTCTCCAACCCCTTAATCAGTAAAACTTTCCAACTTTATCCATTCTTATAACACCCCGTGTTTTAGGGTCATTTGCGAAGACAATAAATTCACTATGTATTTTTAGTATTGTACGCGTTTGCTTTAAATCGTAATCGTTAAGTTAAATCGCGTAAGCTAAAAATTATCATTCAATGTAAACGGGCATCAAACAATTAAATGTTTACATCAAGCAAGTGTTAAGTAATTATTTTGATGATAATTATTAACTTTGTTCATTTTATTTTTATTGGTTGCGTAAAGTGTTTACGTTTCGCGATAAAATACGTTTAGGCATACCCGGAACCACCAAAACTTTTCTACGCTTCAACAAATACCCACAATTATACCCAATACATAAAAATTACACAAATACCTTCTAGATACATATACATGGCCGGATATGTATGTATGAATCACAAGAGATATTTTTTACACAAAAACTTAATATAACACATGTTATACAAGTTTTCAAGCAAGCTTCAACAACTAGTCTTTCACACCATGCTATCTTACACAAGAACCATACCTTGACCATAAGACTTCCTTGAAACACTCATCTTGTCTTGTATAGTGTTATTGACTAGCTTTTATACATATAAGTCTTGCACTCCTAAAGAAAGATAAGATACACTTCAACACTTAACAAAAATCAAAAACTATCCCTCCTTTTCTCTCTTATAAGCCCACGGCTACAAACACCCCTTTTAGCAAATCCATAGCTTGATTTTATAAGACCATACAAGCATTCACACATCATTCCTATGATAACCTAAGGTGTTTTGAAGGGTTGGTTACCATTTTGGCAAGGTTTAATCAAGTTATTGCAAGATTAGGGTTTTCTTGGAAAACTAGGGTTTTCAAGTGTGAAAACTTTGGTTTTTCATCTAAACAATGTTAGATTTGTGTTGGTGTATCATCAAAACATCTATATGGCATCTAAAACTCTTTATTCCTAACATTTATCAATTTTATGCATATGTTATTTTTATATAGCAAAATCACTATTAGTCCACTTTTGAACATGTAAAAAGATTTTACTTGTGAGCATTGTTTTGTACAACTTTTACATATGCTAATGATGTTGGTAATATCATGAGTTGAAAATGGATTTATTAAGTTTGTACCCCTTGTTTATGTATAAAAAGGTTATGTACAAACTTGTTAATTAGGGTTTACTTAATAACTTGTAATTAAAAGTTACATAATAAGTGTGATTTAAAGGTGTTATCAGGGACTTGATACTATGGACTTTTGGACAAGATATGGACATTATTATATGTAACTAAGAGGATAATTAGGTTTATGAGATTGTGAAAATTTAACTAAGTTATAAAGTAACATAAAACAAGTGATACAATACTATCATATTAATTACAAAGGGACTGTTTTGGTTCGTGTTTTATGACAGACCTATCATGTTTTATAAATATAGTACACCTCATGACGATTCCAAATATGTAAAGAACTTGAAAAACCGACTTATAACGAAAAAGATACGGCAAATATACGTTTTACGTTAATACCGGATTTATAAAACAAACTTTATAAAAGCAAGTTAAAAATTACAAACAGCAAAGTTTAGTATTTTTAACAAATTATACATACTTTTAGGATTCCAAAATGATAAAAATCGTAATTTTTCAATTAATAACGAACGAGTTATGAATTTCGCAAGTTTACGACAATTAAAACTTTTATAAAACTATTTTTATAAAAGTTACTGTTCATGACAGACATATTTATTTTTGTAAACCTCATAAATAAGTAGAACTTTCAATTATGAGAACGTGCTCGAAAGAATCGCTAAAAACGGAGCTATAACGAATAAAATACGACGTTTACGGGTTTTACGATAACTAAAACTATAAAAATAACTTTATAACTTATGTGAACAGTAAAAGTACTGTTCATCAGAGGATCAAAAATATGAAAATGTCAAATTATGATAACTCGTCCTAATACGAAAGCGTGGGCATAAGAAACGTCAAAATCGGACTTAAAACGCGAAAGTTACGCCAGTTTTACTACAACGGCAATTATAAACGTTTTAACTTATTAAACACAATTTTTCCAAAACAATTAGATGGTGATTAGCTATATAGAATTATGCATGGTAGTAATTACCCAATGTGATTAGTACTTATACAACCTTGAATTAAATAGGTTGCATCTGACGATTTACGTGACGCATTATCTGCGATATACTTGTTATTCGCTCACTCAAGGTGAGTTCATAGCCCCACGTTTTACATGATTTGTTTTACAAGTTTTTGGGGTGAGAAACATGCACTGTTTTAGTTACTGGATTGTGAGCGCGAATGTTATGAATAGATCTATTGGGATTGACATCCCCGTTCGGGTGATTAGCTATCACTGGGAAAACGAACGTATACCATGTCGAACATAGGATGTTGCGGGTTAGAACATCATCACGGGCAATGTAGGCCATTTATATGGTATTCATTTATGTCGAGCTTTAGTGTCATGAGCTTAGGGCAACGTAATTACATTTATATGATGTCTGCATCTGTTGCATTATCATACACTTGGGAAATCTTGTGGTCCTACAATATATGATTTATCAAACCTATGAATTCACCAACATTATTGTTGACGTTTTAAAGCAATGTTTTTTAGGGGATCAGTAAGCACGAGGTGCAAGGGATACATTGGTGATTTTGTTTTGGGATGTCATGCTAAAGATATGGTTGTATTATGTTTTGGGAAACTCATGGGTTGTGAACCAGTATCTTTGTAATAATAACAAGGAACAAGTTAAAGCTTCGGGCTATTTGTATCAAATATTTGTTAAATCCAATGTATCAGTTTTAAAACAACTTTTTGGTCGTTCTATATATATCTTGTGTTATTGATCTGAGAAGTAACACGCCCCGGACCCTTATTTTGCTGCGACCCAATTTGGGGGTGTTACATAAATATAGAGCGATAAATGCAAGTATAAATGTAAAGTGATAAGTAAAAGGAAATGCAAACCGGACATGATGATTTATAGTGGTTCGGTCACGAAGCACCTCTTTGCCCTACTCCACTCCCCGAGCACCAAACTCGAGAGTTATCTTCACTAGTCAACAAGCTCCCTTTAGGCGGAGAAAACCATACACAACGTTGCTTATATCAATTTCTGACACTAAGCTAGATGTCGAGTTCTAATCTTAGCTAGAACCAATCTATCACGACTTCACAACTTCTTCACTACTTACACGACTTCACAACACAACTTCACAACTACACAACTTCTTCACTTCACAACTTCACTTCACAACTTCCCTACACTTCACAACTTCACTACACTTCACATCTTCCCTACACTTCACAACTTTACATCACCAAGACACTACCAAGATCATCATGATCTAACATACCTTCTTATGATCACCATGATCTAACTATTACACAAGTTTGGAATACATGGACTCGATCTATACATTGTGAATGTAAGACATGTCACGAATGCACTAACTAAACTACATAACTTCGCATCTTGATGATAGCGAGAGTTCTTCTCTTGCACTTGAATGGATGGATGATTGGATCACATTTAAACAAACTTATAACAAGTTAAGTGATCAAAGAAAAAGGTTTGAAAGAAGAGTTTAGATCTGAGAAAAACTATGTGCAAAGAGGTGAGAAAATCTGTGGAAACAGTCCACTATTTATAGGGAAAAATATTAATTTTTTATTTGGGCGGTCCCCTTAATTATACAAGGGCGGTCCCCTTAATTATGGCCGGTCCCCTTAATTAATTAAGGGGGCCGCCCATTTTTCAGACGCTCCCTTTTTTGTCTTTTTGTGGGGAAGGTTTTTCTGGAACTTTCTAGCCGTTTTTGGGTAGAAAATTTGAATTCAAAATGTTTATTTTGAATAAAACATTTCTTATAAATACAAAAATGTTTTGTATATGTTTTTTAAAAATGTTTGTCCCATTTTATAAAAAAATGTAAGGTTTGGAAAAATAAAAAATTTCTTTGATCATTCAACAAATTAAAGTTTGTTTGTTCATACCTTTAGTGATTTACGTCGGGTGCGAACTTAAATTTGTTGTTGAAGAAAACATGAGACGTCGAAAGATGTTGACGTATGAATTGATGATTTGTGATTACGAGTAACTTAAGCACTTTACGTTATGTGTTATAAGTTACATGTTTGTCATCACCAAAACATGAAGAGAATGTATAGATTAAATATCGTAATGTAATATTTCTACCAACAATCTCCCCTTTTTTGATGATGACAAAATATGTAAACTATAACTCATAGTAAAATGTATAAGTTACTAGTTTACACTTCTTCTCCCCCTTTTATCGAAACAAAAAGGTGGACTCCTAGATGAGACTTTAACTACACTTCAACTCTTCAATCAAAGAGGTGAGCTTGCATCATCTTAAGTGAAGTCTTGATTCTATCAATCCCTTTTAAACAACGGCATCCCTTGAACATTGACTCAAGCGGATCCATGGATCAAATTAGTTGCAAACTCTTAACCTACATCAATGGTTAGTTTCGTGCAACAAAAAATATATATAGGGATCAAAAACACATATCAAAAAAATGTGTAGATGTCTTAAATGGTTGCAAACGTAATGGCTTGGACATTTGCAAATGCTCCCCCTTAGTGTATGCTCCTCCTTGACATGGAAATGTTTAGGAACCAATGATAAGATTCGACCAACACATGCTTTAGGGCTAAGACTCGATCAACACGTTCCTTATGGTATCATCATCTAACCAAGATAATGATGTGGATTTAAATAGACTAATGGGTGTATTGAGAGATTCCTAAATCCTCAAGGTTTCTTTGTTAAGCATTATGTATGCTTTTCATGTTTGGGGTGTTTAAGGATAAACATTATCGTAAGACTTTAGGTCGAACTAAATGTTGATGATAAGGATGATTTATTAAGGAAACATAAATGAAGAAGGATGAGCATGAATGGAAAGGGAAGGTGTTGACTATAGGTTTGTTGGGTGTTTAGTAGGTTTGGAGAGTAAGGTGATGAGAGAATGTTGTTTTGTTGTTGGGAGAGATGCATGGCTAAGAGGTTTGATAGGTCTTGTAGTTGATTAATGTCATCAACTAGGCTTTCTCTACTTGGAGATGGAGGTGGTGTGTGTTGAGTTTGGTTGTCACTTTGAGGTGGAGATTGAGTGTGAGTAACATGTGAATTGATGGGTGAGATGGGAAATGGAGGATGTGAGGCAACTTGTGGTGATGTAGGAGTGTCCTTAATGTAAGGATTTGCTAATTCTTGATTAGGGTGATTGTTTTCTTGAGATGGTTCATGATGAGAAGTGAGTGGTTTTGGCATTGGTGTAGATGAATTTACATTGAGCTCATTGAAAGTGTTACAAGGGTTTAGTTTCTTCCTCCAAATGGGTTTCACACTTATTTTGGCTACCTTTGATGGTTTGGATGTGGGTTTGTTAGAGGATGTCATTGGTGAGGATGATTGTGATGATGATGATTGTGATGAGGAGATGTCATTGGTGAGAATGTTAGTAGATGGTTGTTAATGTTGATGAACAAAGGTAAAAATGTGAAAATGGTGGAACATTGTGATGACTCAACAACACTTGAAGGTTGAATATCATCTTTGTGTTCTTCACTTGCCAAAAAACAGAAATGAACAAAGGAAAGACACGATATTGTGATGACTCAACAACACTTTGAAGATTGAATATCTTCTTTGTGTTCTTCACCTGTTAAAAAGTGGAAATGATTGGATGAGACGCATTTCATTACAAAATTTACTTGACTTTTGACAACATAGGCACACATGCTTATGAGTGTCGGGATATGAAGATGAGACACATTTCATTACGAAATTGACTTGTGGGGAATGGTTAAATGGTGAATCTTCTTGTGAAGATGACAAGGTGGATGACTTGAGGTTGATAGTAGTAAGGATGTCTTGGTTTTTCATTTCACTTTGGTGATTTGGGGATGTACTAGAACTAATGATCACTAACAAGAGTGAATAATATTTATGAGGTTTGAGAGTATGGTATAAGTGTATCTTGTGGTTTCTAGTGAATAAGAATCACCGATGTGAGTTCTTGAGAGTGTTTGGTTAAAGGATATATGTGAAGATGTGTGTTTTCCCTTCCTTTTTAATTCGTGCTCATCCGGACATAAGTTGTGGAATAAAAATATAAATATAGAGCGATAAATGCAAGTATAAATGTAAAGAGATAAGTAAAAGGAAATGCAAACCGAACAAAACATTGTGCACATGATCACGAAGACATATAATTACATTACATGTGAACAAGTAATCATCTTGAAACATTAAAGCACATATGTGAGGTGTATTATGTCTAGATTGACTAAGGAAAAGCCTAATTTCTATGTGCTTAGTGTGTACTCCTAATGATATACAAAGTCTATCAATGTAGACTTCATTAGGCCATTTTTACGATAGAGACATTTAATCAAATTAGAGATATGAATATGAGACTATCATAGTGGTGCTCAATTCAGGCTAAACATGTCCATTTTTATGGGTTTACACCTAAAACCAACTTCACTCTAGGATGGCAATTCAACGTTAGGTCATATTTGAATTTTCTAGATGAAATAGGATTCTCCAGTAGTCATTCTCATGTTAGACAAATTTAGAGTTCTTATAGTTGCCTAATGGAGTTGTAGAAAAATATTGAATTCTGTATTATCTTGTCATGGAGGGACTTACATGACTCAACTATCATACAATTAAATTCGGTTTGCATTATCATAATAAGATGTATAGAATAAGCGTAAGCAGAGTTTTATCTTTTGTTCAAGATCGATAGGTTGTTGGTTTCGATTACCATTATTGCTTGATTTATGAAGTCTTATACTTAGTCATCTTACATGTATAGTTGTCACATGTGATATCTAACGCGTTTGGTTTTTCAAAAGCCAAAAGATGTGCTTATTTGTGACAAGGACAAATATGTTATATTGAGAGTGTTTTAAGAGTTCTCCACTTCATGTCATGTGAAATGAATCTCATCAATATTATTTATCTTAATTAAGTTTGTGATTCTTTAATGATAAATGATTGAAAAGAGACATATTTTATTTTTTTTAAACAAATATGCTTTTCTAAAATTATTATTCTTATCAATGTTGTATATCATAATTAAATAAATGTATTTTTACTTGTTTATGCATTGATACATATTTTGATAGGTTATTTTTCAATTCTAATAACTTATATTTTTCAAATTATAAGTATTGTATTTTCTTGTAACACAACCATCTATGCTACGAAGAAAATAAGATGCAAAGGATATATATTATCCTTTATCAATCGTTTAATACGATAAGTCCATAAAATCTTTAAACATAATGTTTCCCAAACATCATGTTATCCTAGGTGAATAAACAAGAATATTATTTTTATTTTAGAATTTTAGTTAAAAGTGATTTTTAGCTATGAGTTGTGCTTTTATGTTGTATGAGCAAAGTTTAACATTTTATTGTTTGGTTGACTCGTGTTTGTTTTCGAAAATGTCCACATTTACAAGTGCATTGCATGTAAATTGCTTGAATATTTCAGATTAAACATCCACAGTCATCAATCCTACTTCTTTGTGATTTTCATGCATGTATTTAACTTTTAGTTTATATTTGGAACACAATCATTGGACAAGTAGACTCAATATGGCATCATCAACACAAGTGTGAGTTATGATCCGATGCATATTCTTTTCATCTAGAAAAGGATGTAATTATTTTCATATCAATCAAGTGTGATTGAGTTATGTAGATCCAAGATGATATCTTTTGTTATGTTTTGATATAATCTTGAAACTAAACAAATAAGAATCCGATTTCATGTCCATACACGAAAACTTGTCAAATTAGATTAAAAAATAAGATATCAATCATAATTTGGAAATCGAGTCTGATATATTTCAAAAATATTTTCTTGACCCTCACGAACACTCATTTAAAAGAAAATAAATAAATATTTAAATAGTGTGTTCCATTAATCCCAAGATTAGTTGTAAGGTGAGGTTGATGAATAATGATAAGTTAATATCATATTTCAAGATTGTCGTAAATTTTACTTGTGCGAAAAACTATTTGTTGTTATGTATACTATGCATAGTTTTAGACATTTTATGAGTATATAATGTGTTTTCTTAACAATTTTTATATTAACACACCTTCTTTTGTAAAATTCTATAATGTTTTAGAAAGAAAAAATTAATATTATATATTTATATATATATATATATATATATATTTTATATATTTATATATATTATATATAGTTATGTGTGTATGTGAGAACCATGCATGCAAAGCATTTACCTCTTTTTTATTTACTAATGTAGTAGTATAATCATTTCTTTTGTTTAACAAACAAGGTCAAACAAGCAAGATGGTAAAAATTTTTAAATGTGTTGTTGAAAATAAATGAAAATCGTTGGAATATTTAGGTGACTAGTTTTGACATTTTAATATATTCGTGACAAGTTATTGAACCTATTCCCCCTCGTATTTTTTACATACTCGAAATAGAATTTACCAGATGTTTAGTAACATTTGTAAATTAGTGATTTAGTGGAACTATATGCATTTGCAATGGAGGCAATTTCGCAATCTTAATGCAAGAAATCTAGCATAAGTTCTAGTTAGACATAATTCGAAAAACTAGCTACAAACGAATAGTGTACATGGCACATGTGCTTAGATATTCAATTAGCTAACTTAAGATATAAAGAAGTGCACATAATCACATAGCATAACATATAAAAGTACTTGTCGTAGTTTTGTGTATCAGATACAACAATGTATACTTAGCTCGGTTTTGTTTGAAGACAAATTAGTTTCCTCCCCATTTCAAAAATCAAGTTTAATATTTTGAAAAGTTAATTACACCGTTTTTCAAAGAGATACCGACTAGAAATGTCCGACTCGAAAGGAAAAGATAAAATACAAGTTTTACGTTAAAACAAGACTTAACATTTTGGATAATAAGTAGTGTTTTGCCTTTCAGACTAAATTAAGTTTGAAATAAATACTTGGAAGTATTTTTATATGAAAGTAGACTCAATTCTCTTTGAAATGGCGGGTGGCGCGACTTCTACGGAATTAGGATTGATTTTATATGATTTTTCAAAGTTTTTGAAAAATGCCGAATCAGACAGGTGGTCCCCTTAAAATTAAAGGGACCACCCAAATATTTAAGGGGGTCGCCCACCTGATGCTCAGAATTATGATTTTTGTAAAAAATTGTTTTCTGACTTTGCAGAAAGGTGTACAACTTTCTTAATTTGATACCGAACATATAACACTTATTTTAAGCATCATTTTTATCTCGAGCTAGCTAATTTGTGTATATAATTCAAAAAACTAATACATGTTATCAACAAAAAAACTTTTCATATTTACTCTCCCTTAATGGGTAATTTGATCATGGTTGTACTCAACTTTTTAAACACTATTTGTTTTGAAAATTAGAACGACGTGGCTCTGATACCAATTGTGAAAATTGTAGGGGGGGTGAATACGTTTCCATTTAAAATCTTAAAATGTTTTGTATCAAATTACCGATCAAGCGTGACACAATATAATGAGTGTTCATACGAGTTATATTCACATAGTAATACATTGATTTACAACAATACAAACCAACACACAATATTCACATTTATACATGATATAAACATAATTAAAACTATATAATCAACACATCACACAATTGTACGTATAAATATAAAGTGATAAATGTAAACATAAAAGTAAAGAGATAAGTAAAAGGAAATGCAAACCTGACATGATGATTTATAATGGTTCGGTCATGAAGCACCTCTTCGCCCTACTCCACTCCCCGAGTACCCAACTCGAGAGTTACTTCACTAGTCAACAAGCTCCTTTTAGGCGGTGAAAACTATACACAACTTTCGCTTAACTTGATTTCTGACACTAAGCTAGATGTCGAGTTCTAATCTTAAGCTGAACCAATCTACCACGACTTCACAACTTCGTCACTACCTTCACGACTTCACAACACAACTTCATAACTACACAACTTCTTCAACTAGACACTACCTTGATCACACCAATCTAACACTACTTACTAAGATCACCACGATCTAAGAACTATACACACCATGTTTCACCAGATTTAACTTATTACACAAGTTTGGGAAAACCATGGAATCGATCTATTACATTGTGGAATGTATGGACATGTCAGGAAGCAACTAACTAAACTACATATTCGCATCTGATGATAGTCGAGAGTTCTTCATTTGCAATTGAATGGATGGATGATTGGATCACATTTTAAATAAAACTTATTACAAGTTAATGTATCCAAAGGATATATGGTTGAAAGATGATTAGATCTGAGAGAAAAACAATGTACAAAGAGGTAGATAATCTGATGGAAATTGTCACTAATGTTAGGAAAAAGTATTTATTTTTTATTTGGGCGGTCCTCTTAATTATTACAAGGTGGTCCTTTAATTTATGGTCGGTCCCTTATTAATTAGGGGGCCCACGTCCCATTTTCAGACGCTCCCTTTTTTTGTCTTTTTGTGGGGAAGGTTTTTCTGGAACTTTCTAGCCGTTTTTGGGTAGAAAATTTGAATTCAAAATGTTTATTTTGAATAAAACATTTCTTATAAATACAAAAATGTTTTGTATATGTTTTTTAAAAATGTTTGTCCCATTTTATAAAAAAATGTAAGGTTTGGAAAAATAAAAAATTTCTTTGATCATTCAACAAATTAAAGTTTGTTTGTTCATACCTTTAGTGATTTACGTCGGGTGCGAACTTAAATTTGTTGTTGAAGAAAACATGAGACGTCGAAAGATGTTGACGTATGAATTGATGATTTGTGATTACGAGTAACTTAAGCACTTTACGTTATGTGTTATAAGTTATATGTTTGTCATCACCAAAACATGAAGAGAATGTATAGATTAAATATCGTAATGTAATATTTCTACCAACATAATGTATATCTACATTTGTTTTTATAGCTTTGGGACTATACACACCGTCTAAAGCCGCTAGAGATTGACCAAGTGGCTTTTATGACTTTAAACGAGTTTCATAGGATTGTAGTTGCGCCTTTAGATACAATGGCTCCTCAATAGTTAAGATTTTATATTCTCGTGATGATGACATCTAAACGATTGTAATGTATAACACTTTCGTCTAATTCAAATTGATGTGTTGGTTGATTTTTAAATAGAAAGTTAAGTTTGTTGAATATTGTTTATGTATATTGCAATGTGTGGGTTTGCTTTGGTTACAGGTTTTGGAAAAAAAAACAATTTTAGGAGCAAATAGATTTTGGTGAGGTTTATTAAAAAACCGTACCATAAAGGAAAAATAAAATATCATATTTTTGGGGTTTTATTTGGTACGGTTAATAAGAAGACCATACCAAAAAAATAATTATTTGGTACGGTTCAAAAACGTACCAGTTGAAAATTTATTTTTTGGTACGCTAGTATTTAATACGGTTTTAAAATCGTACTAAATAACCTTAAAAACCGTACCTAATGAGTTTTTTGTGTAGTAGTTAGACCTAAATAGTCTTATGTCCTACTCATGCTTGTCCAATGAACCCCACTCTCAGATTTTTGTATGGCTTGTTTTATATTCGATCCGCCTTAGACTTTTTTTGTTGTTAACATCCTAACAGCATCAAAGAACTATTCATGTGAAAGTTTGTCTCAAGTTGAGCATAGTCATATGCATAAGCGAAACATATATTTGGTTATGCTTTTCTAATATCCAAACAAATTATGGCTTAACTTATATCATGTCCTTAAACTTATTCTAACACTATTATTACATTACAAAATTTCATATTCTCAAAATCCACAACTTCTTCCTTAATTCTCCAAATATATTTGTTAACAAACTTCATTTTTGTGGACCATAAAAATGCTTAAATCGTAAAAACAATCAAACAATTAAAATATATCATAAATATAGTCACCGCATCTATTACTTAATTTATAAGTTCATGAATAATCATAAAAATTCTCAAATCAAACAAAGATGAAAGACCCAATAATAAATAAAATCCCTAATAAAAAAATTATCCACAAACATGGTTGTTAATGAAGGATAATTGTTTTCCTGTTTATTTCCTTCAAATACAAACGATATATATAGTACATGCTTGAGCCCATGACAATTAATGTAAAGCTCATCCTTATCACAGGATTGATACGAATCCTAATCATACACCCAATAAATTGATAATCTTCAAAAAATATCAACTAAATACAATCAATAATTAATGACTAATAAATGACATAACTATATCGACTAATACGCCCCCACAGTTTGAGCGGGAGGAGGACGGACGCTCAAACTGGAGCAAAAATCTTCAAACAAAGTTGTAGGAAGTCCCTTGGTGAAGATATCGACATACTTAAAACGAGATGGAATGTGGAGAACACAAACATGACCAGCTGTAACCATATCATGAATGAAATGAATGTCGATCTCAATGTGTTTCGTCCATTGATGTTGAACAGGGTTGGCAGACATGTAAACAACACTAACATTGTCACAGTAAACGAGGGTAGCAGTCGAAAGAGGAGAATGTAACTCACGGAGAAGATTATGAATCAATGCAGTTTATGCGACAACATTAGCAACACCAAGGTATTCTGCTTTGGCACTAGAGCAAGAGATGGTGTGTTGTCGTTTAACAGACCATGACAAAATATTATCCCCCAGAAACACACAATAACCTGAAGTAGACCTGCGTGTAGATGGGCAACCAGCCCAATCAACATCAGTGTAACCAACTAGAGAAGTAGTAGCGGAAACATACAACTAGAGACCAAAATCCACAGTCCCCCGAACATATCGCAAGATACATTTGAGTGCAGCAAAGTGCGGCTCCCTCGGATCTTGCATATAAAGGCAAATCTGCTGAAAGACAAATCTAGACGTATAAATGAAAGATAGTGGAGCCCTCCTGCAAGGCTGCGATATAAAGTAGGATCCTGAACAGGAACACCTTTCGGACCCAGTTTAGACTCTATATCAATGGGTGTCCAAGAAGGGTTACAAGTAACCATGTGAGCACGCTCAAGGAGCTGTAGAGCATACTTCTTCTGTGACAAAAACAAACCTATAGGAGTACGATCAGCAAAAATACCAAGAAAGTAAATAAGCGCCCCAAGATCAATCATGTCAAACTCGTTATTTAGAGAACCGATAATCTGCTGAAGTAGGGTTGGACAGGAAGCTGTGAGAATGATGTCATCTACATAAATAAGTAAGTAAGCAACCTGAGAGCCCTATCTATAGATAAACAATGAGGAATCATAGCGACTATGATAAAATCCAGCTCGTGTGGCATAAACCGCAAACCGCTGAAACCAACCACGGGGTGCTTGTTTCAGTCCATATAAAGATCTCTGTAAAAGACAAACATGATGAGGATACCTATTGTCAACAAAACCGGGGTGCTTGATGCATGTACACAGTCTCAGATAAGTCACCGTTAAGAAAAGTATTTTTAACATCAAGTTGGTGTATGGGCCACTTATGAGACACGACAAGGCTAAGGACCGTGCGAACGGTGGCCGGTTTAACGACCAGACTAAACATCTCATCAAAATCAACACCTAGTTGCTGACTACTACCGTTAGCAACTAAACGAGCCTTATAGCGGCTCAAAGTCCCGTCAGCATGAAACTTATGCTTAAACAATCACATGGAGCAAACCATATTAACATATGCAGGACTTGGTAAAAGTAACCAAGTGCCATTTTTAACCAACGCATTATATTCATCGTACATAGCATTACGCCATTTTGGGTCTTTTAAGGCGTGAGACGGATTTTTAGGGATATGAGAAATAGAAGAAGTATGTAGAGACAAGCGATCGATAGGTTTGACAATGCCTGATTACGACCGAGTGATCATGGGATGAGTACGAGGAGGTTCGTGTACAGGTTCGGTGTTTGGCTAGGGATTTGGAAGATCAAAAATTGGTGGTGGTAGTGGACTGGTTTGATGGGCCAAAGTAGATGGGCCGCTGGCGTGGTTGTGGGCTATCGAAGTTGGGAGGGTGGACTGAGGTTTGGTAGGAGTTGGGTCTTGGGGTGTTGGGGCGTATGGGGTGTTGGGCTTCGTGTTATTGGGTTGAGTTGTTTCGTGAGTTGTAGGGGGAGGTATAGGGGCTGATGTCAGAGTGTTTAGAAGGGGGAAGGTGTGGGTTCGAGGAAGGTGTAAAAAGGCGGGGAGGAGGGTGTCATAGAACGGTATAAAAATTGGGTTTCGTTAAAAGTGACGTGTCTAAAGAGGATAATTTTATATGTTTCGAGGTATAGGCATCGAAAACCATGATGGTAAGCGGGGTAGCCCAAAAATATACAAGGGGTGGCTCGTGGGGCAAGTTGTGTGGGGAGTGAAGGTGAGGGTAGCATAGACACCTGAATATTCGTAAGCGAGAGTAATTGGGTGGTTTGTTAAAAAGGCGAGTATAAGGTATTTCATTTTGAATTGCGGTAGAGGGTAGAAGGTTAAGTAGATAGGTGGCCATATGGAGAGCCTCGACTCAAAAGGTGAGGGGAAGGTGTGCTTGAAAAGTAAAGTGCGAATGATATTGTTGATTGTTCATATCATTCGTTCTTCCTTGCCATTTTGTTGGGATGTTTTGGGGCAATAGAATCTAAGTTGAATGCCATGTTTGGCAAAGAGGGTGTGAAGTCGGTTGTTATCGAACTCATCGCCATGATCACATTGGAAGTTTTTTATTTAGCATTTGAATTGGTTTTTAACATAATTATGAAAGTGAAAAAATTTATCAAACATGTCAGACTTTAAACGAAGAGGGTATATCCATAGATAATGAGATAAATAATCAAGGAATAAGACATAGTATTTAAAACCACTAGAACTAATAATGGGAGATGTCCATAAATCAGAATGAATAATATCAAAACGATGTTCAACAATAGAATCCGAACTATGAAAGGGAAGCTTCACATGTTTACCAAGTTGGCAAGTGTGACAAATATGTGAAGTCTTTTCTTTATTACATGAAATAAAACAACTAGAGACAAGCGAACGTAGCACTTGATCACCCGGATGTCTGAGGCGTTGATGCCACGTGGAAGATCTTGTCGAGAGAAAAGCAATAAGAGAAGTTGACGGCTTGGTAACTGGATAGAGATCGCCCGAACTGTCACATCGAAGGAGGATATGACGAGTCAAGTAATCCTTCATAGAAAAACCAAAGGCGTCAAATTCAATAGTACAATTATTATCCCTAGTGAACTGACGAACAGAAATGAGATTTTTAATTATATTGGGAGTTACAAGAACATTATAAAGATGAAGTGGGCGATGATGAAAAGGAATAATGATATGGCCGATGTTGGTGACGGGAATAGACTTGCCATCACCAACGTGAACAGATGGAAATAGGCGTTTATAAAAAATGGTACTTAAATTACTTGCATTAAAATTTAAATAAGAAGAGGCACCTGTATCCATGTGCCAAGTTGGGTCTTGCGGCGGCATAATGCTAAACGCACTTGGTAGAGTAGTAGGTTGGGATGAATAAATAGCCGGAGCGGGACCGAGTATACCTTAACCGGGATGCGACAATCTGTAATGCATTTTTGGTGTAAACTGTTGAGCAACATTAGTGTTGTGAGCCACGTATTGGGCCAGAGTACATGTGAACATTATATCAGACGAGAGAAATACAAAGATTTTAGGGTGAGGGTGGACTATTTAGAGAGAAGTTAAGAGAGGATCAGTTTTGCTCTGATAACCATGAAGGATAATTGTTTTCCTATTTATTTCCTTCAGATACAAACGATATATATAGTACATGCTTGAGCCCATGACAATTAATGTAAAGCTCATCCTTATCATAGGATTGATACGAATTCTAATCATACACCTAATGAATTGACAATCTTCCAAAAATATCAACTAAATACAATCAATAATTAATGACTAATAAATGACATAACTATATCGACTAATAGTTAACAGCTTCGTATATGTGGGCCTTTAAACACACGAGGTAAAAATCGATTTATTTTCTTGATTTGGAAATATCTTCTGTCATGTTCTTGATTTTGGGAGTGGTTAGGGTTCTTTTGTTTTTTTTAAAGATTCAATCGATTATATTTTCTTGGTTTGATTTTGAATGAGATCAAGGGGCGGTTTGATTGTGTTTGTGTTTTCTGGATTCATCTTGTTTCAAGATAAATGACAGATCGTGTTGGTTGATTTAGTGAGATTGTTTAGGTTTTTTATATGATTTTTGAAGAACATATCTGGTTTTTGTTGGAAGGGATATGTTATGAACTGAGAATAGAAGTGATGAGAAACTAAGGCTGGACGGTATAAGGGAGAACTCACCGCGGTGAGTTAAAACTCACGCGTGAGTTCTTATCCTTGTCCTAAAAGTGACTTCAATTTGAGTGTTTTGCTCTGTGACTTTCCATGCATATTTGTGTGCATTACTTGAGTTACTCACCTAGTGTGAGTTTTAAATTGGTGGGGCCCCTTTCTTTATATTTATTGTATTTTAATTAGTTGTGAGTGTGTGTGGGTATTTAGTGAGGTATATTTTATATAAAGTGGATATTTTAATAAAAAGTGAGTTTTAGATGTAAAGTGAATTCTTATTAAGGTTGAAAAGTGAGTTGTGGTGAGTTTTAAAGTTTGAGACAGAAAGCTGATGTGACGCTAACGTGTCAGGTGAGTTTTCACCCCTTATACCATGCAGCCTAATTTAGGGATTTTCGGTGTTGAGTGAAGCGTGTGTTATGTGTATGAAAAATGAAGACGTGGCTTTTGGGAGAGTGAGGTGGCTTTATTGCTTGGTGATTTGGCATTAATTCTGCTGACATGACATTCTTTTTGGGGAGGTGGCATTATGAGATAAACATGTCTTTCTATTATATATGTTGAGAGATATATATTTTTTATTTTTTTAGTTTTATATAATTTGTATTTGTATTTGAATGAATAAAATTTAGTTTGTTTGAAATAGTGGAAAATAAAATAAAAATGTGAGTGGGTGAGTCCCAAAAGGGGAATTTTGGCATGTTACTAGTGAAGAGTTAAGATCAACATAGACCTATTATCTGTCATAGATTCAATGAATCAATCTCAACCATCTATTTTTTCATCAAAAATAAAAAAACTCACTTTCCACCTCTTTTTAAAAAATAAAATATCTTACAAACGGTAAATTGTCACACGACAAAAAATACACCATCGCGACGAGTATTTTTTTAACTTTCAGTAGACGGGTGACACGATATACTTTCGAAGAACTTTTTTTCGATTTTTTTTTCAGTCACGAATTGCGAAAATCATATATGATTCGTATAACGAATCATATATGATTCGTATAACGGATCATATATGATTTCATAAAATCATATATGATTTCATAAAATCATATATGATTTGTGATTCCGACGAACTTTTTTTTAATTTTGTTTCAGTCACGAATTGCTGGGAAAAATACTTATATGATTTCATTTAAAATCATATAGGATTTTATAATATTATGATTTCTTTAAAATCGTATTGACTTCATAATAATTATTAAAAAAAAAAATTCCGGTCGAAAGTACATAGTGTTATCGCCCCTCTATAGAAATATAATTAATTCTCGTCGCGATGGTTATGCTTTGGTTTGCGTAACGATTAACTGTGTGTAAGATATTTTAATTTTAAACAGAGGTGGAAGTGGGGTTTTTTTTAATGAATAAAATTTAGTTTGTTTGAAATAGTGGAAAATAAAATAAAAATGTGAGTGGGTGAGTCCCAAAAGGGGAAATTTGGCATGTTACTAGTGAAAGGAGGTTTTGGTGTGTAAGTGTTAAAAGTATGGATGCTATGGTGGCGTTGAGATGACACAGAAAATGTAAATTTGGCATGTTACAACACCAAACGCTCTAAAGACCACTTGTATATTGATGTTGGCTCGAGCTAGAGTTGACTGGGAATTTACAATGGGCTTCCAAGGGAAATTGAGAATTCGAATGCGATGGAGTCCAAAGCCGAGACCTCCAGTGCACCCATGTATAGAAACAATAACATAGCTCCAAAGCGTGTTTTCTTTCGAGCCGAGACCACCGGAAGACAATATACATCTGTCTCTTCACTGAGCCTAGGACACACAGTAAATCGCGTGATCTAGAATATAGAGAAACCGACAAAGAGAATAAGGAAAAACGTAAAAATCGAGTGATACAAGAAATTTCAAGTCTATTTACCATATATGATAGTGTGTAAATTGCGCCTTAAAACCTTGATAAATACCATCATCTAACCGTCCAATGGAGTCTACTAATCTTGTTGCGTGCAAGTTAAGTACTATATTGGAAGAAAAAGGACTGAAAGTATACTGACTTTCTACAAGGTTGGCAATACTTTACTATTTAAAGCAATAAACCCAAGAATTTAATGCAAGTGATTTATAAATCAATTCGACTAAATTGGAAAATTGTTACTACTACAGTACAAGTGATTTATAAATCAATCGACTAGTATTTTGGCGACTTTAATGACTGATTTTTGTTTAACAATCCTGAATGCGGTAAAATATAATATTTTTGTTTCCAGGTAAGAGTTTGTCTGTTGCTAAAGGGATGTTTCGATCAGTTTGGTTTGCTTCTTCTCTATGTGGGACCGTGTGACTGTAACTCTTGTATCTTTGCTTGTTAGTACTTGTTTGTCGGGTTTTTGCCAATGCAGCTCGTTGGGATCCCCTAGTTTTGGTCGTTCGGCTTCTTGTATTTTGGATGAAATTTTTGTTTCGTCTTGTAACCTTTTGCAACTTGCTAGCTTTGGGATATTAATTTAATATAATTGTCTTTAAACGGTTAGAAACTTCAAAGATGTAAATTGTGTGGAAAGTTTGAGAAAATTACAAAATGATTCTATCATAAAACTTATGTTTTAATTTAAAAGAAGAAATGCTACATCTACACAGAGTTTAGAATATAATATTTACACAATTACTTTTTATGCGTTGTGATCAAATCATATTGCATCATAACCTCTTTTTACCTTCACATTTAGTTGCCAAGTTAATGTATAAATATTGTTTTGTGATCTTTTTGTGAACCTGTTATTGCTCGTAAATGATTAACATTGACAATGTCATCAAATAGTATCTAATTGATTGATTTCAATGGCTGATAATAGTTTAGGGTTGTTAGAGCTTCTTTAGATTAATGGCTTTTTATCATAACTTGAGGATTTGCTCAAACCAAGTCAATTACAATGTAACAATAGTACGAAAAGACATCCAAAATATTTGTTACGTTTGAGCCATTTACAAAGTATATTCCGTTATAACAAAAAGTTTTTTTTTTTTTGTTAAAAGGTTGTTACATTTGATATATAGATTACTCAAAAAAACGTTTAACTACAAAGGATGTAAGTGAAATCCAAATCTCATCCCGTTACATATGCAGTAAAGGTAACATAATAATTAAGACACAACTACTTCTATAAAAGAAGGAAAAACTTATCACTTTGGGTTAGAAAAACACTTTGAGTATATCATTTTTCGGGCATTATATAAATTAAAGTTGTTTTCGAAAGTCGGATTGTTAACAATGCCCAAAAGACTAGTGAGCATTTCCGTTAGTAACATTGGCATATACATAGATATTGATATACTCCGTTCTTCACTATAATTTTATACTTTTTATTTGGACGGCTAACAATGTATATTTCTTTATATATGACTGCTAAGAGTTTATTTTTTTTCTACAACATGAGCGAATGCGAACTAAGAATGTTTGTTTTTCTGACTTCATAATTCTTAGTATACATTTCCAAAATAGCTTGTATCATTCTCATGGATTCCTCGTCTGCACAACGTGAAACTGTTTTTATCATTCTTTGTATTTCTTGTTCCGTATTCTTCTTGCCTTTGTCTGAATCAACATATTTTGAATTCACTAGTTTTTCTAATGATACAAAAAATATAGCGTATTCAGGTGATGCCAAACCTTCTTTTGGTGTCATACAGCTCAACCCGGTTTTGTCATCGATGGTTGGCCATGCCAAATATGCTGATCCGGTCCAGATATGGGACATAAAATCTGGGATGCTCTCAGATTTCACTAGTCATTTCACTTTCATTGTTGATACAGAAGGTCGATACCCCGTTGGAGATTGTTTTTCTTTCTTTCTTGCTCCGGTTGGATTCCAAATCCCCCCCAACTCAGCCGGTGGCTTCTTAGGTCTGTTCAACTCAACTAACTTTGACTCCGACCAAAACCAAATGCTTTTTGTTGAGTTTGATTCTTTTGTAAACCCATTGGATCCTCAATACGGTCCTCACGTGGGTATAAACGTTAACTCAGTACGTTCAAGAAATGATACAGCTTGGAATACTAGTTTGCACAGCGGGCATTCTGCCGATGCTTGGGTTTCTTATAACGCTACTACCCAATTTTTGAGCTTGTCTTGGCGCTATGGGGCTGAATCTCATGAAAATAGCAGTCTTTTGTATAATGTTGATCTACGGAAAGTTCTTCCCGAGTGGGTAACGATGGGATTTTCGGGTACTACCGGTGCAAATACGGAGAGACATATCCTTCAATACTGGGAGTTCAGTTCAAGCTTGAATGCCAATTCAAAAAAGGGATGCCACTCAAAAAAGGGAAGATAATTCAAACAAATTCAAACTACCAGCCTTAGTAGCAGCTTCTCTTGGTGTTGTAATTATAGCCGGCATAGTAGCATATGCTATATTTTGGAAGATACAAAAAAAATCTATGCCGAAATTGCTAGACACAATTCCATTGACATCGGTGACTGACAATGATCTTGAAAGAGTAGCAGGACCTAAAAGATTTTCTTTTAGAGATCTTGCTTTGGCTACAAACAACTTTTCTGATGACTTGAAGTTGGGCGAGGGGGGATTCGGCTGTGTCTATAAGGGCTATTTATCACGTACAAGGGATCGTGGTAGCTGTAAAGAAAATTTCACAAGGTTCAAAGCAAGGAAAAAAAGAGTACATCACCGAAGTGAAGATCATTAGCAGTTTAAGGCACAAAAACTTGGTACAACTCATCGGTTGGTGCCATGATCGAGCACAATTCTTGCTTGTCTACGAGTTTTTGCCAAAAGCCAGCCTTGACTATTACCTCTTTGACAAAAAAAGTTCTCTTGAATGGGGTGTGCGGTATAAGATTGCCATGGGATTAGCTTCTGCGTTGCACTATCTCCATGAAGAGTGTGAACCATGTGTGGTGCACCGGGATATCAAAGCGAGCAACATCATGCTTGATTCAGAATTTAATGCAAA
This sequence comes from Tanacetum coccineum, assembly GCA_026074375.1. NCBI lineage: Eukaryota > Viridiplantae > Streptophyta > Magnoliopsida > Asterales > Asteraceae > Tanacetum > Tanacetum coccineum. The sequence continues at coordinate 108,105 of BQNB010000434.1, read as the reverse complement.
GCTTGGAGACTTTGGATTGGCTCGATTCATGGACCAACATCTAGGTTTGCAAACAACTGGATTAGCCGGAACTCTAGGCTACATGTCCCCTGAGTATGTAACAACTGGGAAAGCAAGTAAAGAATCAGATGTATATAGTTTTGGCGTGGTTGCATTAGAGATTGCATGTGGACGAATGGTGATAAACAGAGTTGACCCAAATTCTGATCCTGGGTTGGTGCGTTGGGTTTGGGACTTACATGGAAAGAATGAGTTGATTTCTGGCGTGGATCCGCTGCTAAACAATAAATTCAACGAAAAAGAAGTTAGATGTTTGATGACAGTGGGTTTATGGTGTGCACACCCTGACTGGAGTCTGAGGCCGTCGATTGGCCAAGCAATACAAGTGCTCAAGTTTGAAAGTGCACTCCCAAATCTTCCAATGAAGATACCGGTTCATTGAAGAATTAATCTGGTTTAGTGAAAGATAACAAATGTAGGAGACTATAAACCAAACATTTTATCAACCAGTCTCTAGCATGTGATATTGTGTTTTATGGATTTTCATAATAACCTTGTGTTTCCTTTTAATGACACTGTATGTATTTGCAAATAAAACTTTCATTGAGAGATAATGGTATAAAAGAAAACTTGTCGTAGTAATTTATACTTTTGAAAATAACTATGTCCGCTGGTTAGGGCCAGTTTTAAGTAACTCCTGATTTTGGAGACTTTGCTGATTGCATATATATTCCAGTAGTTTCTAAAATAACTATGTTGAACACCATTCATTTTTTACTTGGACAGATTTTGACTATTTGAGCTGATATCTCGTTAAAAGTCATGTGTATATTACAAGCTATTTATTAGTTGCTATGATAACAAATCAATATATGAAGTCTGTTTATGTTTCGATAGACAAAAATAGTACTCCTTACATACTAAGGGACAAATCTCCACCCTCCATTTGGGTTTGATTCTAAGATTTAATTTTATTAAAGGCAAAAGTTCATTTGCATATCAGTTTCTACCCGCATACCAAGGGAAAAATCCTCACCATCTATTTGGGTTTGATCTAATGATGGGGATTAATCTAAGATTTAAAGTTAATAAACATAATTTTCTGCCACTATATAAAGTCTTTTTTTGATTTCTTTTATTTATTTTCCTTAGTTTTTCTCACACAGTTAGTGTGTGTTTTCTCTCTAACCGTTTCCCACCGTTTCCCCTTTTCCCTCCATCAATCGGTTACACCGATCTTCATCATTTTTTTTCCGATCATCATTAATCAATTATTATCATCATCTTTAATCGTTCATTTAATTATCATCATAATCAGTCGATCATTATCATCATCATCATCAATCATTCATAACTGCTTATGGCTGTTTTCGATTTGAATCAACCTGCAAGTTCACTCTCAGAAGAAGATGATGCAGCTGCTAGTAATTCACATGTTGTATCTGTTAGAAGTTTGATTAATATTGGATGTGGTTCGTTTGCTTCTCATGATGATAATGCAAGCTGTGAGTAAATTGCTTATTATAGTGTAATATTGCTTATTTTATAGTTTAATTTATTGATTAGCCGTTCATTATAGTTTAATATTGCTTATTAATTAAGTTGTTAGTGTAATTAGTTTAGCATGTTGATTTTGCTTTAAACATATTGTTATTTTGTCTTATTTTTGCTTATTTTGTGTTATTTTTGCTTATTTTGTAGTATTATTTTGCTTATTAATTAACCTGCTTATTAGTTAACTCCATATGCCCGTATTATCACTTGTATATCTTTTGTTATTTATGATAGTTTTGATGTTTACTTTTGTTATTGTTTGTATCAGCAACTAGGTATATTTTTATATTTTTGATACTTTTTCATGTTAAAATTTTTTGTTTTGTGTTATGTATTGTATCACTAGTGATATTTTATATGTTTTAATATTTACTGGTTAAGATTTTTATTATGTGGTATGTGTTGTATCACTAGTGATATTTTTATATGTTTTGAATTTTATATGTCTTGTATCACTAGTGAGATTTACTGTGTGTTTTATTACTTTTTGTTTTCAGCTTCTAATATTTTGAAAACTCCTAAAGCTGTTATTCATCATGAGTTTATTGACACTCCCGGCGGATCAGTTTATTGGGTTCCTAGAGTTTCTGCTAGTGTGTTACCAGTATTGGGGACTGTTTATGATAGTCTTGATGAATGCATTGAGGTGTATAGGAAATACGCTTCAGAAGCAGGTTTTGGTATTAGATTATCTTGTCAGAAACGATTGAAGTGTGGTTATGTGAAACAGAAGTATATAGTTTGTAATAGGGAAGGGTGTCCGAAGGAAGTTTGGTTGAATACTTTAGATCCTAAGAAGAATGATAGACAAGTAAGGTCTTCAAACTTTAGAGTTTGTGGTTGTAAGGCACGTGTTGTGTTTGATATGGTTCCTCATACCTCAAAGTACACTCTTACTACTTTTGATGTTGAACACAATCATGAGCTTGATAGGGTTGAGTATAAGCACTTGTCTAAAGCTGAGAGGAAGTTGACTTACAATGAGCAGCTGTTTATTATCAAGGCTGCAAATGCAAACATTGGTGCTGTGAGAGCTCATAATTTGTATACGGGTTTGAAAGGTTCGTCATCACTTGTGCATGGTACTCAAACTGAGTTCAAGAACTTCACACGTGGCGTTAACTGCTTCATTGGAGATAGCGATGCTCAGATGCTCATTACTAGGATGGAACAGAGGCAAGAGTTCACAAAAGACTTTTCTTTTGACTATTTCGTTGAGGATGCTGAGCTTTGTGGTTTATTTTGGGCTGATGAAGTTGCGAAGTGCAATTACAAGGAGTTTGGTGATATCGTATCTTTTGATGCAACATATAAAACAAACAAGTATGCTTTCTTGACATTTAAAATCTTTTTGAGATATTTTTTAACTACTTTTTGTATAATTTTTGTAATTCATTATCACTTGTGATTTTTATCAGGTACAAGATGGTTTTTGTGCCTTTCACGGCTATAGACAATCACCGGAGATCTGTTACTGTTGGTTCAGGACTTTTGAAGAAAGAAACAACAGAAGCTTATGGATGGTTACTTAGAGCCTTCAAGAAAGCTTTTGTCCGTCCTCCTAATATAGTTGTCACTGATCAAGATGGAGTGATGCGACTTGTTGTTACTGCCGAGTTTCCTGAGTCTAAGCATAGGCTTTGCATGTGGCATATCATGTAGAAGATCCCAGCCAAGGTATTTGTTTTTGAAAATGTTGTAATTTACATTTCATGTATCTCTTGTGATATTGCTTTGCTGTTCAATTTTTTGATTGTTTTTTAACAATAACATGTTATTTTATCACTTGTGATACTTGACTATCATGAGGTCTTTTCCTTTTTTATAGTGTTTCAAAGTTTAATGTGATGTACATGTGATTTATCACTAGTGATACTTGACTGTTTGAATAGATATTATTATTGATAATTGACTGTTTGAATAAATATCTCTAGTGATAATTTATTTATTATTATTTTTTTTGGTATTTTGTGTTTGAAGTTTAGTCTAATATATCCCATGCTAATGTTTATTTTCTTTTATTTTTGTTTTATTTTTTTATATTGTGTCTAGAATTTATGATGATACTGATTTCAAGGATAAATTTGGTAAGATCGTTTGGAATATGTTTATTGGGCCTGAGGAGTTTGAAGACAGATGGAATAAGCTTATGGAGGAATTTAATCATGTCAATCACAAGTGGCTTTCAAAGATGTATCATCTCAGATCATCATGGGTCCCCGCTTTCTTTGTTGATTCTCCATTATGTGGGTTGATGAGGACTACTTCTAGGCGAGAGAGTGAGAACTCATTTTTCTCATATTTCACTAGTTCTGGTTCAACACTTGTCAAGTTTATGCTTTGTTATGAGTCTGAAATGGAAAGGCAAAGACACATGCAAGAAAAACTAGATCATCAGTCGTTTGATTCATTCCCTGCTTTGCTGACACCGTTACTTATTGAAGAGCATGATGCTAAAGTTTATACTCGCAGCCTTTTTATTCGTGTCCAGAAAGAGATTGTTGCAGGGTCTTGGTTATGTTCAATAACGGGTATGAGTTCAGATGAGGGATGTACTGTTTGTATTATTGATGAGGAAAAAATAAAACATGTTGGTTTTCCAGAAGTGATTGACAAAGAAAGTACTTTGGAGAATGTTGAGGAAGAGATTAATTTGCATCAAAAAGTGACAAGACATTACAAGGTACACATTTTGAATATCATTTATCACATTTTATATTTTTCAATTTTTTTACTTTTATTGTTTAAAATATGGTATGAAGTATCACCTGTGATATATGATGGTAATGATATTTTTTCTAATTTTTTATTTAGTGTTTTTGAAGTATCACAATTGATATTTTCAGTTTTTTTGTATTAATTAGAATGTTACATGAAGTGTCACTTGTGATATAATGATATGTTTTTATTATGAAGGTACCTTATAACAAAGGAGATGGTTCAGTTTCTGCTGTTGTCAGCTTTTTGTTTGCTCTGGGATTTTATGTCGACACATATTTTGTGTATTCAAGAACTTCAAAGTGTCTTGTATTCCAAATCAGTATATATTGAGATGTTGGACCAAGGATTTGATCCCACCTAATTTGAGAAACAAAAAAAATTGTTATGGCGAGAAGAATGAAGCAATTGAGAAGCTTGCAATGGAGGCTTCTATCATACTTGATTCATGTGTACATATGTTGAGGAATAATGAGCCAAAGTTGTCTGTGTTTGTAAACAAGATGAAAGCAATAAAGTCTGACCTCGAGGCTGAGTTGCCAATTATTCCAACCCGCACAGTTTCTTATTTTGTTCAAGAATTTATAGGTGTTAAGAAGCCTGATAAGGTTAAAGTGAAGAATCCAACAGGTGTAAGGGTAAAGGGACGTGAGAAGCAGAAGCATATCAAGAGTGGAAGAGAAATATCAATGAAGAAAAGTAATAAAAAAAAGAATGGTTGTGGTGTTTGTGGATCTACTGCTCACAATAGGCGTACTTGTCCACGAAAGAATGATGTTGATGTCTTACATCCTGCAGTAGTTGTTCCTGGCGGCAGTGATCATGTAGATGGTGGGCTCCGAGACGGTGCTTCTGGAAGTGTTTCAGTTTAAGATGTGTTTTGTCACAGTTCGAGTCTGATTTTACTTTCATACAAAAAAGATAAAAAAATTAGTACAGCTCATGCATTTTTCTTTACATCTTATTTTTACCTTTTTACGCAAAAAGAATTATGTTCATTAGGTTTCAATAAATTTTTCTGATTATTTTTGTGATTTAGACATTTATCTGTTATCACTTGTGATATTATGTTATCAGCAATTCAACAGTTTTTGGTTTTATATTGATGTTTATATCTCTTGTGATATTTTCTTAATTTTTAGATGCAATAATTTGGTTTGTTATTTTGTAGATGACATGTTTGAAATTTAAAGTTTTGTATATATCAATTGTGATATTATACCAAGTGGTTAGGGGTTTTGGGGTTTTGGTATATATTTTAAAGGTTATCTTTGTATCACTTGTGATATTAATCATATTGCTTAGGATTTTATTGTTTTGAGTATAGATACAATGTTTAGGTGATTAGGGTTTAGGGTTTTTTTGGTATAGATCCAAGTGGTTAGGACTTGGGAGTTTAGGGTTTTTTTAGTATTTTTTAAAGTTAATATGTGTACTACTTGTGATATTATAATTCCTGTTTTTGTGTGTGTGTGTTATCACTTGTGATATTCTGCTAAATTTTAATCCATCGCAAGTCTTTGGATTAGGAGTTTAGTGTTTTGTAGAGTTGTATATGTTAGGGGTTTAGGGTTTTTGGTATAGATCTAAGTCGTTAGGTGTTTAGGGTTTTTGGTATAGATTTTAGTGGTTAGGGGTTTAGGGTTTAGGGTTTTATGTATAGATGTTAGTGGTTAGGGGTTTAGGGTTTAGGGTTTTTCGTATAGATCTAAGTGGTTAGGTGTTTAGGGTTTTGGTATAGATCTAAGTGGTTAGGTGTTTATGATTTTTGGTATAGATTTTTGTGGTTAGGGGTTTAGGGTTTAGTGGTTAGGGGGTTAGGGTTTTTTGTATACATCTAAGTGGGGTTTAGGGTTTTTGGTATACATCTAAGTGGTTAGGGATTTAGGGTTTTTAGTATAGATCTAAGTGGTTAGGGGTTTAGGGTTTTGGTATGGATTTAAGTGTTGTTTAGGGTTTTTGGTATAGATGTAAGTGGTTAGGGGTTTAGGGTTTAGGGTAGGGATTTTAAAGTTATTTGTATATCACTTATGATATTATACCCATTTGTTAGTGGTTTAGGGTTCATGGTTTCGGGTTTAGGGTTTAGGGTTTTTTGTTATAGATTGTTGGAAACACAAAAAGTATCGGTCACTTCCAAGTTGTATTAAGTCTTAGCTCGTAGTATTTGTAACGTTAGTTAAGTAAACTAGCCCAGCCCAAGGCCCATGGGAAGCCCATTAGAACCCATGGGCCGGCCACAATAGGTAGTATATAAGGGCCTCTCCTAGCTTTGGAGAGGTTGTTGGTTGTTGGTTGTTCCATTTTTTTCATTCCATCTAATAAACATCATTCATTCCATCCATTCTTTCTCTCTCTAACATCACAACCCACATCTCACTCTTGTTCTTGGTTTGATCATAAGATTACATGTATCTACAATTGGTATCAAGAGCCATGGAGTGGTGTGTTTAGTTTTTTGTGTTTGATTTGTGTTCAAAAACCTTTACAAAGAGCAAAATAGTGATTCAAATTTTTTGGCTTAAAAACCTTAAAGTTTTCATTTTTATTGTTCCTATAGGGTTAGTAACACTAGTTATACACGAATTTTTTGCTAAAAACCATTAAAAATGTGTCTTTTGAGTTTTGAAAATTTGAGTTTCGTAGTAGTTGGGACCGAACAAGGTAACCGAACGAGTAAGCCGAAAAAGTCAACCGAACTAGATAACCGATCGAGATCACCGAACTAGAAGATTCTAGTTTGAACCGAACGAGCTTTACTCACGTTGGAACCGAACGAGTCCTTTACTTTGAACCGAACAAGAGGAATCGAACTAGTGACAACCGAACAAGCAGAACCGAACGAGTAGGACCGAACTAGTTAAACTTTGTGAATCAAACTAGTGACAACCGAACAAGCAGGACCGAACGAGTAGGACCGAACTAGTTAAAATTTGTCAACCGAACTAGTGAAACCAACTCAAGTTTAAACTTAACTACTCATTTTTAAATTATACGGTTATTTCTTTGACTTGTAAAATCCCGTGAAACAAACACTAGTTTTCCCGGTTTTGTCGAGAATTCTAAAATCCTTTATAGTTTCATTTCAAGATTCAATAATCACATAACCAAACACAATTTCTTTCTACCACCGATCAATCAATTTGTAATCTTTTTGATACCACAATGATGACTCTTGCCGATAAGTCACTTCTTTCTGGAGGAGACAACAAAGTCACCGTGTGCTCTTGAAAACACTTGTAAGATTTCAGAGGAAAAAGGATAATTGGAACTGTATATGATGAATAGACCACATGGAAGAATGATTCTTGCCTCTGTTGGAGAAAAGACCGTACAAGGTGTTTGCGCTTCAAACACTAGGTATGGAGGTAACAAGGCTTAAGGAATATGTTGAACTGACTCCCGCTGAAGCCATTCAAGCTGATTGTGACATCAAAGCAATAAACATCATTCTCCAAGGCCTTCCAACTGAAATCTATGCTCTTGTGAGTCAACATCGTGTTGCAAAAGATCTTTGGGAGAAGATTAAACTGCTAATGCAAGGAACGTCGTTAACAAAACAAGAACGAGAGTGCAAGCTGTATGATGAATTCGATAAGTTCACTTACAAGAAAAGAGAGAACGCTACCAGTGAGTACTACTTGAGGTTCACTCTGTTACTCAATTGATAGAACATCACAAATGCCATTGGAGCAGTTTCAAGTTAACACCAAGTTCTTAAACACTCTTCCTGATGAATGGAGCAAATTTGTTACTGATGTTAAATTGGTCAAAGACTTGCACACTACCAATGTTGATCAGCTTCATGCTTACCTGCAACAACATGAAAGACATGCAAATGAAGTTTGTTTGATGCATGAACGCAACTCCGATCCCTCTTACTTTAGTTGCATCACACCAATTTAATCAGCCTGCTATTATAAAACAAATCAATCTCACTACAAACACTCACCCAAAGTCTCTATCTCAACTTCATGTTTCACCATATCAGTCTTCACAGTTTGTTACACCTTATCAGACTCAACAATTCACAACCAATCAATCAACACCTCTTTCAATTACTTATCCATCAAATGAGTACCAATCCACCATTCACCACAATGTTTATTCTCCACAACCATCAATCCCACAATTGGAATATGCTCCTACAGCCTATCAACAGCAACAACCTGAATTTTCCCACCAACTCCAGTTTAGTGTTCCAGTGTTCCAGAAAGGGGATGATCCAATTGTTGCGATTAAGTCACATGAAGTCATTCTAACTGCTGTAGTCACATCCCGTTAACCTACTACCAATAATCAGCTAAGGACTTCGTCAAACTCTCATACAACAAGCAACCATCCTATGCTGGAAAAGTAACAGTACAACCTGTCAGGGTAGACAACCAACTTATGCTGCTGGAACAACGGGAAATAATACACACCTGGTGCAAGTGTAAGCAACACGTGGAAACAACGACTGTCATTTTGTTACAATTGCAAGGGGAGGTCATATTGCCAAGCAGTATACAAGTCCCAAGAGGAAGAAGGGATGAAACATGGTTTCAATGATAAAGAGGTTTGCTGGTTCCAAGATCAAGCAAGTTGTCATAGCTTAACAGAGGAAGAAATAGATTTTTGCAAGAGTCCAGGACTTCCTGACATCAAACCTCTCAGACTGACATCACCCACAATGCATCTTATCAAAGCCGATGATCTGTAGGCCTATGACTCAGTTTTGTGAATGAACTCCAACTCAGCCAAGATTGCTCTCATGGCGAATCTCTCCAGGAATGGCACAGATCACTCACTGAGTTACACAATCCAGATAAAAGACCTATGATTTATTCAATCAAGTGAGCAGATAATACGTTCTTACTGAACAGTCCTAATGATGTGATCAGACAGAAACTGAAATAACCATGGATACAATATCATTCCTTATCTCATATCTAGTAAACACAATAGGAAACTGTCCAAAATTCTAACTCTTCTGCTCAACAAGATGTCCTGATATTATCTATGTTTGAACAATTAAATACCCAAGTGATGCACTGCACCAATGTTAATAAAGCCTTGACTACTGAGCTTAAGAAGAGGTTAAAGATTTGAAAGAAATGCAAAATGTTGAAAACAGTTTTTCAGGATCAAATGAACAGTATGCCGAGATTGTACGTCTTAAGGAAACTCTTTTTGAACAAGTGCAAGAAAAGGATTCTTTAATGAAAACAGTTTCTGATCTAAAAAATGATTTAAAAATGGAAGAAAACAGAAATATTGATAGAGAAATTGCTTTAGAAAAGAAAATTAAGCAACTTGATAATATCATTTTCAAAAGAGGTCAATCTGCGCAAACTGTTCATATGATGACTAAATCCAAAATTTGTTATGATCATTCCACGAAACAAGCAATCGGTTTTGAAAAACCTTTCTATCTGAAGAAAGTTCGGGAGTCAAAGCCAAAACTGTATGAAAAAAAAGAAGGAGACGGGAATGTCATTCTTAAAATGGATACTGTTGTGATTCCCGATTCTGATGAAACATTAATGCTTTGTGAAGAGAGTCGTTTAAAAATGCTTTTGAAAGAACAATATCCATTGGTTTTAAAACATAGAGTGGAACGACGAAACCCATTAATTATGCTATTCTTAATAACGATTACAACAAACGATTTGTTCGACAATCTGATTTATATAGTGAACATGCCTATTGGAAAGCGACTTCGGTCCCAGCTTTAGACCCATCTCATTCTTCAACAACCATCAAAGTTGAGGTTCCAAAAGTAAGTATGGTGTATACTAGCTTGAAAGAGCTCAAACGCTATCTTACTGGCTTTGATCTGGTTGTCAAAGAAAGAACCACTGCCACAGCTATCACTGAGGGCACGTGGGGGTTTGAACATACAAAGGCTTGTTTTCGAGATGAAATCATTCCGTTTATAAAAGAATTAAAAGATATCTTCAATAACTTCAATCAATACTTGGTTGAAGAACTTGCCGATGTCCAAAAAGTCTTTTATCAAATGGAACAGGCTGTCGAACAACATCGCTTGGAGTCCAGAACTTTCGAAGTTAAAATAAATCAAGTTTTGAGTGAAAATGAACGACTCTTGGCACAAGCCATTGATAATGATATTGTAAAAACTGTTGTGAATTTGTTTGTGAATGAAGGTTGTGAAACTGTGAATGAATGTCAAAAGTGTCTCGAACTCAAGACTGAGCTTCTCAATAAAAAGGATTTTGTTGATAAAGAAACTTACGATAAACTTTGTAAGAGTTTTACGACTCTTGAAAAACATTGCATCACTTTGGAAGCTGATTCTCAACTTAATCAAGAAATTTTTCAACTAGAAAACAGTGTTTTAAATCAAATAGCCCAAGTTTTACTCAGATGTTTGAATTAAGTTGAATTGAGAGCTCGTCTCAAGCAAAATACCACAGTCATTGTCAAGTTGAAAGAGCAAATTAAGTCCTTAAAAGGAAATGTGGATGATAGTACAGTCAAAATGGACATGGATGAAATTGAGACTCTTAACATTGAATTGGAACATAGAGTGACAAAACTTGTTGCTGAGAATGAGCATTTGAAACAGACTTATAAACAACTTTATGACTCGATTAAACCAAAACGTGTTCAATCAAAAGAACAATGTGATGCGTTAATTAAACAAGTCAATATAAAGTCTGGGGAAATTTCTGATTTAAATGCAAAACTTCAGGAATAAGGTTTGGTCATAGCAGCCCTAAAAAATGAGTTAAGGAAACTTAAAGGAAAAGCATTAGATAAGGAGGCTACTGAGACCCACTCTGTTAATCCAAAAGTGTCTAAGGATAATATGGAACCAATCACGCCCAAATTGTTGAATAAAAGGACTGCTCACTCCTCGTATATTAAGCATACTCAGGAAGAAGCTTTGGTCCTTAGGGATATAGTCGAACATGTAAAAGCGAATTATCCTCAAGATTCACTTTTAGAGTCTGCCTTTAGGTATACCAAAGTCATTCAGGATTTGCTTTCACACATAAGTAGATCTTGCCCTAGCATCAACAATTTTGGTCCTCAATTAGTTGAGGTCACACCGAGGAAAAAGGACAAGAAAGTTAGGTTTGCCGAATCACTCACATCCACAGAAAACACAAAAACAGACTCGACTTCAAACATAGTTTCTAACAAGCGTGTGTTGCATTCTACAGGAGTAAGACTTTCTACTAGTGCTAGCGGATCACAGCCTTCAGGCAATACCAGGAATGATAGGATTCAGCAAACACCAAGTAGTAATTTGAAGAATAAAGTAGAAGCTCACCATAGGAAAGTTAAATCTAGTTTGAATAAAAGGAATGGTACTGTTAAAGTTAATGGATATGCGTCTGTGCAGAATTCCAAGAAACAAGATAATTCTGATTATGTCTGTATTAACAGTGATGATTGCATGTCTTCTGATAATTTGTGTGTTTCTAACTCTATGAATGATGTGAAATTTCATGCTAAACCTAAGAAGAGTAAATCTAAGAAAGATATTTGGAAACCAACAGGAAAAGTGTTCACTCAGATAGGATATATTTGGAGACCTACCGGTCGGACCTTCACTATTGTAGGAAATGCGTGCCCTTTAACTAGGATTACCACTACTAATGAAGTGCCTTCTAGGAAACCAATAGTTCTAGAATCTGAATCACCCAAACCTGTGGTTAAATTGGTATACTCAAGGAAACCTAGGAAGAATAAGAATACTGAGTCCGTTAGCAAAACTAAGGTTATAAAACCAATGTCTGCTAACAAACAGGAACCCAGTAAATCCTGGGGATCCACAAAAACCAATATTCCATCTACTTCTCTTAATGAATGCAGGTTGTCCAAATCGTCCTCTGGTATTTGGACTCCGGTTGCTCGAAGCACATGACCGGAGATCGCTCTCAGCTCACCAATTTCATCAGTAAATTCTTGGGTACAGTCAAATTCGGAAATGATCAAGTTGCAAAGATAATGGGTTATGGAGACTATCAGATTGGGAATGTTACTATTTCAAGGGTTTATTACGTTGAAGGACTTGGGCATAATCTATTTTCTGTGGGACAATTCTGTGATTCCAATCTCGAAGTGGCTTTTCGTCAACACACATGCTTCATTCGCAATCTAGAAGGTGTTGATTTATTGACGGGATCTCGAGGGGATAATCTTTATACACTCTCACTTGGGAATATGATGGCATCCTCTCCCATTTGTCTATTGTCAAAGGCGTCTAAAACCAAGTCTTGGTTATGGCATCGTCGTCTATCTCACTTGAACTTTGGTGCTATTAATCATCTTGCAAGACATGGACTTGTCCGAGGTCTCCCTAAGCTCAAGTTTGAAAAGGATCACTTATGTTCTGCATGTGCATCAGGCAAAAGTTCAAAGAAACCCCACAAACCCAAAACTGAGGACACCAATCAAGAAAAAACTCTATCTGTTGCATATGGATCTGTGTGGGCCAATGCGTGTCGCGAGTGTCATTGGAAAGAAGTACATCCTCGTTATTGTCGACGACTACTCTCGATTTACATGGGTAAAATGTTTGCGATCAAAAGATGAGGCTCCAGCTTTTATTATCAACTTTTTGAAGATGATCCAAGTACGGCTTAAGGAAACCGTTCGTCGCATCAGAACAGATAATGGAACTGAGTTTGTTAATCAGACATTGCGTGAATATTATGAGAAGGTTGGCATCTCTCATGAAACATCAGTTGCACGCTCTCCACAGCAAAACGGTGTTGTTGAAAGACGAAATCGTACGCTAATTGAAGCAGCCCGCACTATGTTAATTTATGCAAAAGCTCCTTTATTTCTATGGGCCGAAGCGGTTGCCACAGCCTGTTATACCCAAAATCGTTCCATGATACATCGTCATCACGGTAAAACATCATACGAGCTTTTACACGACAAACCTCCTGATCTATCATATCTACATGTGTTTGGTGCACTCTGCTACCCAATGAATGATAGCGAGAATTTAGACAAGTTACAACCGAAGGCTGACATTGGTATCTTCATTGGATATGCTCCCATGAAGAAAGCATTCCGGATTTACAACAAACGTACCAGACGAATAATTGAAACCATTCGTGTTGACTTTGATGAGCTGACCGCGATGGCTTCTGAACATAGCAGTTCAGGACCCGTACTTCATGAGATGACTCCTGTAACAATCAGTTCAGGACTCGTACCAAACCCTCCTTCTTCAACACCATTTGTACCACCTTCGAGATCTGACTGGGATTTGTTGTTTCAACCAATGTTTGATGAGTCACTTAATCCCCCACCTTATGTTGATTTACAAGCACCAGAAGTCATTGCTCCTATTCCTGAAGTAGTTGCACACCTGAACATGAACATGCTGTATCAACTGGTTCACCTTCCTCAACTACAGTTGATCAAGATGCACCATCACCAAGTAACTCTCCTACAACACAAGAAACATCAAACTCCATTCTTTCTCATGATGTTGAAGAAGATAATCATGATATTGAAGTCGCACATATGGGTAATGATCCGTACTTCGGTATTCCAATTCCAGAAGTTACTTCTGATCAATCTTCATCATCGGATGTTATTCATACAATTGTGCCTCCCGATCACCAAGTTTCTGAACACAATAGCAAATGGACTAAGGATCACCCACTTGAGAATATAAGGCGCTCGACAACCAGAATTCCACACGCATACAACTCCATGAACCAATAGCCTTATCTGCTACTCTGATGCCTTTCTAACAATTCAGTCCAAACCCAAGAACACAAAGATAGCATTAACTCAAGCATGTTTGGATCGAAGCTATGCAAGAGGAACTTCATGAATTTGAACGTCTGGAAGTTTGGGAACCTGGTTCCATCCTCTTAATAAGCATTGTCAATCTTCTTAAGTGATCTATAAGGTTAAGCTTGATGAAGTAAGAGGTATTCTGAAAAATAAGCTATATGTCGCTTGTGGTTATACGCCAAGAGAGGGTATCGATTTCGAAGAGTCCATACGCTCATGTTTGCAAGATTAGAGGCTAAACGAAATTTTTTCTAGCGTTTGCTGCTCACAATGAACATGGTCACTATCAAATGGATGTTGATACTGCGTTTTCTGAATGGTAACTCGAGAATGAAGTTAAGTTAAGCCAATCCGGATAGATTTGTGGATCCAGACAAACTAAACTACGTATACAAGCTTAAGAAAGCTTCTGTATGGGTTGAAAAAGCTCCACGTGCTGGTATGATATGTTGTCCTTCATTCTGATATCCAATGACTTCTCCAATGGCTCAGATCCTACTCTGTTCCATCCCAAGACGCAACGAACTATTCTGGGACAAATCTATGTCCGATATATTATCTTTGCTGGCATCGACTCCAGAACTGTGTGATCTTATTCGCTAAATATGTGTTCAAATTCAAGATGCGATGATGGGTAAAATCCTCATTTTTCTAGAACTACAAGTTCTCAAAGTACCAAGGCATCTCAATAAACCCAATATAAATATGCTCTTGAACAATAAAGAAACATGGCTATGAATCTTGTGAACCTATGGATCTCCCCTGGTGGAGACAAGTCCAACTGATAGATAAAGAAGGGAAAGCTGTAGATCCATCACACTATCGTGGTATGATTGGCACCCTCCTTTATCTTACAGCCAGTAGACCTGACCTACAATTTGCTATATGCATGTGTGCCCGGTATCAGGCTCGGCCTACCGAAAAGCACTTAAATGCAGTAAAAAGGATCTTTCGGTATCTAAAAGGAACCGTACATCGGGGGTCTTTGGTATCCGAAGGATTCTTCCTTTTGCACTAACATCATTTGCAGATGCACATGTGCTGGTTGACAAAGACACGCCGTAGTACATCTGGCAGTATACAACTTTTGGGTTATAGACTTGTAACTGGTCGTCTAAAAAGGCAGAAAAGCCTAATAAACGGCGATATCCATGTACGAAGCTGAATATATTGCTTTGTCCGGTTGTTGTGCTCAAGTCCTTTGGATGAGATCACAACTTACCGACTATGGCTTTGGATTCAATAAAATTCCAATGTACTGTGATAACAAAAGCGCTATTGCCTTATGCTGCAACAACGTTCAACATTCCAGATCCAAGCATATAGACATCAGGTTTCACTTCATCAAGGAGCATGTTGAAAATGGTGTGATCGAACTTTCTTTGTCCATTCACGAATATCAATTGGCGACATCTTCACGAAAGCTCTTGGCCGAGAAAGAATTTAATTTCTTAATCAACAAAGCTGGGAATGGCAAGTTTTACGCCGATACTCTGAAACAATTTGGCAGATTGAAGTTGATAATAGGGGTGGTAACCCTAAATCAAATATCCTGTATAATAAGTAAATACTTAAAATCAGAAAAACACAAAAAGATTTTTTAATTTTTATTTTTTTATAAAATTTTATAAAAACAAAGAGAAAAATATAAAATCAGAAAAACCAAAAAGATTTTCTTTTATATAAACTTTTCAAAAACAAAATACAAAATTAAAAAATGAAAAAATTCAAAAAGAGTTTACAATGGCAAGGTCTTCTGAAATCGATAACAGTTTACGTCTTAGAAATTCATTTAACCAATGATACAAGCCTGTAAATGAAGTTTCACAAAGTTCCCAAATGTTTTTCAAAACATGCCAAATGGTTTGCTATTATTTCAGATAGTAACCCGCTTTTCTCCTTGAGGAAAACATGTCGTCTAAAAGACAGTTGTTCCTAACAACGGGAATTTATTCTCGGGCCATGGTCTACTTTACGACATGCAATGGCTTGGGATTACTTGCATCACACCCGTGCTTCCTATACCATAAGTTACGTTTCAGTGCATCATGTGAATGAAATAAAGAGAAATCGTATTTATCTTGGTGTTGTTTGTTTTGGACACATACAAAATCATTCCATCATCTGAAAATAATTTTCAAGATACATTTGACTTCTCAAACAATGTCTACAGTTCTTTCAATAGAAAACGGATCATTGTTTGAGGGGGAGAGAATGTCAAATTTCTTTGTCATGATCAAATGAGCTGTAAAAAGGGAAAAAGATTTTCAAACGATAACGTAATAACGTAATAGAAGAAAGTTAATTATGTTTAACTCGTGTGTGCTTTATGTGTTACTTGTTTAATGCCTTTAGGGTGTGGTTTGCAAATTTTGTCCATAGGTATGAAGTATATAACATTAGGACCAAGTGAGCTATTTGTTAACTTGAATTATACTTATAAAACCTAATTTGCAAGATTAATAAGTAGTATTAAGATGAGGGGCCAAATATGTCACAGATAAACATTGGTTTTTTAACTCTACCTACCAACCCACCCGTTCCCCATTCACTGTTCACTGAGCTACCTCAAACACACACTTCAAACACACTCAAACACACACACGAACACTTTCACTCGAATCACATCAATCTAGCTGACTCACTCCGTTTCATCTCGAAGGTATAACTAAAATCTTGATTTTCTTCACCTAATCAACTCGAATCCTAAAGGAATTAAACGATTTCACCGCATTTGATTGAAGTTGCCCTAATTATAAAATTAGGGTTTCTTAAAATCAAACTGTGGGATAATCCTTAAATTGATTTGAAGCTTTAAAATTTATTAGTTGATATATGTATAGGCTAGTCGAGTTTTATTATTCGTTGTGATTTAATCCTGTTCTTGATTGTTTTATGCTCGATTGAATAGATATATACATAAATATTATATGTTTGTGAGTGAGATTGTTACATCATGATTCAATAGATATGCTAGAATAGAGTTAGACTGTAGAGTCATTCTAGCACTGGTATGTCTTAAAAAATACACATACCTTTTACCTTTAAAAACGAGCTAAAATAATCAAAAACGGACTTAAAATACCAAAGATACGCTTGTTTTGCTAATTGTATTGTGCAGGAACGGATAACCAAGAAAAGGACGAAAAACAAAAGGACAAAAACAACAAAACCCGGACTCAGAATGGAAAAGCTTGAAGGACAAAGCAAGCAAAACCAAGACAGAAAAGCTAAGTCAAAGTCAACTCAACAAATTTAAACAGTCAAACCGTAGCCTAATTGAAGAATACTATCGGATGCATCTCAACCACATCTGATTGGCCGGGAAAGCCAATAGTATATTAATGAAGACCTGTGAAGACCAAATGTGGCCCCAATCAATGACCAACACCCAGTTGTGTGCAATTGAACAAGACTATGAAGACTTTGAAGTGCCCGATCCAACTAGCCCTTGAACAAGCCAATTCTCAGCCATTGTACACAAACAAAACCCACCTGAACTTATTGACATTTCTTAAAAAAAGTCCCAATAACAAAAGCCTAAGCCTTATTGGGCCCAAATAAACCCAATTGGGCCCAATACACAAACCCAAGCCCAATACTGGCCCAAAACAACTTTTTATAAACCCTAGGGACTAAAATTGTCAAGTTTAAAAATGTTTGTAAAAAGAAAAGTGTTTTAAAAAATAAGAGGACTATATTTGCAATTTTACAAAATTATTTCTCTTGTAAAAGGCAAGGCCGAATCTCCATTTACTAATTATTCTTCTTTTAATTCTTGTTTTTAAAACACAAGGGCTTCCTTTTGCAATTTCCGAACTTGTTTATAACAAAAAAAGAAAAGAAACAAAAGAGTGCACGTTAATAGATTTCGAGTTTCTTTTTGCCAACATTAAACTTTTTAAAAACCTGTACCCAATCCCGGTTCACTCCTCAACTCCTTTCCCGCCATCTCCTCAAAAACACCACCATCACATGTTACCTCTCCTTCTTTTACCCAAATCCATCGTTTACCCAGTCCGCAACCACCAAAAACCACACACCTAAACCCACAATCCACTAACCTTTAAACATGCCATGTTGGCAATCCCCCTCAACCCGAGAAATACCAATGGCAGGATTGAGCTTTAAAGAAGCACAATTCTCATCTGAGGGCTAGGATTGGAAGCTGAGGCTTCACCTCACACAAGAAACACAGCAAGAAGAAGAAGCAAGCAAAAGGACTTCTATATAAACAAGAAAACACAAGCCGAAGACACACTAGTTTTTTTTTCTTAGCTTATTTTTATTTAAATTTTAATTTAAAATTGTAATTTAAAGCTTTCAGAATGTTTCCTTTGTAATTTTATTTGGTTTCCTTTAAATTTCCAAGATTTTTGAAAAAAAATGCTGTTGTTTGCTACTGTTGAGAATTATAAGATTTAAAAATATATGTTTAAATCTTTTACTAACTGTTCTATTTGCCTTTAACTGAGTTTAGTAACCATAAAATAAGCTAACCTAGCTTTTGTTTAAGTGAAATAGTAGTTAAAACATTTTTTATAAATATTAAGGGGGCTTTTGGTTAGTATGAAAATGGTCATAATGGTTTTCATGTGTCGAAAAGCTCAACTCAGCCAACTTTGGCTGATGAGTAAGCTTTAATAAGCCTCTTAATCACTAATTTCAGTGAAAATCAATTTTTAAGAGTCTTTGGTTGCTGTCAAAATGTGATAAGCTACCTCAAGCACACAGGCATCAAGCTGGTATGCAGCTTAAGCACATTATTTGTGTGCTTTGTGTTGTTGTTTGTAGCCAAATAAAACACCACTTGTTGCTGTCTTTTTACTTTGACAAAATAAGTCAATTTTGGCTTTGCAATTACTCACCCAAAAGTATACAAAAAATACATCACCACTTGAAATCTCCTCAACGACGTGAGACATTGAGTACTACAATGTAACTCCTTAAAGTGGTAGCTACTTTGTGGGTATAGGTAGAAAGAATAACAAAATCAACTAGATATCCAAGTCTTATTCACTTATACAAGTCATCTTCGTTGTGGAGAAAGAAAGAACCGAAGATGAAATAAGTACACGCCCCGTGAAAGCCTACGTCAATTCCAAATAAATACCATCGTACAAAAACCCAACAGTCATTTAAATTCAATATTAGCCATTATGAATGAAGGCGAATTTTGATAAGGATCGTTTTAGTGTAATGTATTGTGTTTGTTGTGTTGTTGTTCATGGTTTTTGATGTTTTATGATCGTTAACGGATATCAGGGTCAATAAACATACCATTAGCATGGCCCGTCCAAGGAATAAAACCCGGTCTTGTATACTTTACCTGACATAATAGTGTTTTAAAACTCGGCTCAATCCGTTTCAATCATGCTTATCAGTCCGATTAATAACAAAATGCGTTTCACAAAAGTAGAAAAACTCGGTCTAAATAAAATAACCCAACCCACTTTGTGTGATTATACAACCGCACTAGCCCAACACCATCCTATGCTCGGCCCAACCATTTTGAATTCACGCAGCCTATTGATTTTGTGATAACCCAAATCCTTCACAAAATGATATCCGACCCACATCAATTTTAATAAAAACCCGGCCCACTTCCAAAATCCTAATACCAGATCCAGTAGTGAATTAGTATGTAAAAAGGTTTACCTAATTTTTAGGTCATAACCTAATCACTTCTATCAAAAATGTGTGCAGTCACTATCTAATCTCTCCCAACTGAATAAAATGTAGATCTAGCTCCTCCTCCTTACACCAAATCAAACCGAACGTACACCCCTTTAATTGTTTATCAAACCACCACAATACCTACAACCAAAGAGCCTGATCATCATATATGCTCAAGATACTTTCGTCTTCAAGATCCTTAGATGGGTCTCGGGTAGGTTTGTATTTCAATTGTGAGTCTCAATCGAAACCAATGATGATGATAACATAGTTGTTATTAGTCATTATTTAGTTCAAAAATTAAATGTGGGTTATACCTCTACATAGATCTATGATGAATCATGTTTAGTCTAAAAATTTAATGACAAATAAACAAGAATCTAAGATCATGGTTTTGTTATAATGTTTTTGTTTGAGTCATGAAGTTGTTGGAGGAGATGGAGTGGATATTGTGACGAAGGGAATTATAGGTTAGATCTTGAATTTCGTTGGATTATTATTAATATTTAGTAAAGGGCTGTTGATAGTTGTTGATTATAGTTGGTCATAACTTAACATGAGTCTGTCTATATTCATCTCTTTTTCTGTGACCAAGACTCACATGAGTTGACCCGGGTCAACTCGGTAAATACATAGTTGACTCAGTTTGGGTTTGGTTCCAACTAACTTATAGTTGTTCGGTTTTCATTAGAAACTTTAGTTGTTCGGTTCCACATTAGAACGTTAGTTGTTCGGTTGACATTGGACAAGTTGTTTGGTTGACAAGAGGGATCAGTTGTTCGGTTCCCCTTGATTTTATGAGTTGTTTGGTTGCAAGGAATAGACACAGGTTGTTTGGTTGCCACAAAGACTCCAAATCGTACTCTAGTCCTTGTCTTCTTGTCTTCTTCAGAAGCCACAAAAACAACCAGTCCTTTTTCTAAAATCATGGATCTATGTTTGTTGCATTTTCAAACCGTATGGGACCAAGAACAAATAAGCTCAAAAATAAGCTTGTAAATAAGTCCAGAAAATAAGCTTATCAAGAGCTCAAAGAAGATGTTAAAATGAAGGACAGATTTTCGGATAAGATTTGGAAAAAATGGACCAAAAAAATAGAAAAAACCTGTTATAAAACAGTTTTATAACAACATAAAAAAAGATTCGTGCACTTTTTAGCAGAAAAAAAACAACAAAATAAGCTTAAAATAAGCTCAAAATAAGTTGAAAAAACATGAACACAACCATACACAATACAAAACACCCCCGGTTTGCTCTTGATACCAATTGACAAAGATCGAAAACACCTTTTCAGGGGGTCTTGGTTGATCAAAATACAAAAGATGAGACATTATTGTTTTAGTGAGCAAAAGTAGAGAGAGGGTGAGATGAACACAAAAAGGAAAGGTTATATTAGAAGAGAAAAGAGAAAAATACAAGTGAACATCCACCACCCCTCATGGAGAGCCATGAGGGGTATTTATAGTAAGAGAAAAAGCAAACTATTCCTAGTTTACATAAATGACCCCTGCGTGACACGCAGTGTCCAAGACTAGTCCAATTCACGTGTAAGACGCCAGCTTCACTAAAAAGTGAGGCTAACAATCTCCCTCCAAGATGGCGTCACACGTGAATTGGTTACAATGTTCCCTACAAGAAAAATAAAGAAAAATGATAAGAATGAAGTCCAGTATTCCTTGAGAATATCTTCGACGATCTGCTTGAATACTCCAGCTTTATTTCTTCAGCTTGTAGACGAACATACTGCTGAAATCTTCAGCTCCCTCCCAAACAGACACCCCTGAGACTGATAAGAATTAATACACCGTTCTTGAGGGAGGGATGATATCATCAACATCATCTCACTTAGGAAGCATCACAGTTTTCTGAATTAGCTGCATGTCTTGAGGACGCTTCATATTCTTGCACTTCTGGTCATGTCAAAGTTTATCTGAATCTGCATCTCATTTGTCATCCTTGAAGTTCTCTTATCCGAATACTTCGGCTTTGATATGAATTATGCTCCGAACTTCTTCAGCTCCCTCCCAAACAGACACCCCTTAGACTGATAAAAATTAATACACCAATCTTAAGGGAGGGATGATATCATCAACATCGTCTCACTTAGAAAGCGTTCCATATTTTTTTGAATTCAGCTCAATACCCGAAGTACACACTTTAATCCTTTTAACGAAGTCGAAATCGTAGCACCAAACTCAATTAAGACCCGGAAATGCACTTTTCTCCCTCCAGGAAAGTGCAAATATGAATTGCTACACCAAAGTCAATTAAGTCCCAAGTGTATGCAATTTTCCCCCTATTAGTCAAAATGGTACCATCAAAGACCAACTAAGTCCGAAGTACCCAAATTAAATTGTTTCACCAAGTCAACTAAGTCCTGGTGAAAGTAATTTTCCCGCTTGCGTATCCAAGAGCTGTAACATCAAACGGTAACAGAAAAAAACAAACTAGTACCAGGATGTACACATTTCCTCACTCCAGGATGATGACTAACTTAGGAATCATCCTACACATGTGTACATCTTATGCCAACTGAACTGCTTTACTCTAGCTTCATAGCCCAGAATGCATAATCAATGCTTTGTAAGAAGATGTCTGTACACTTTTTCAATTCTCGTCTTGATCAACCCAAACAAACTCCCCTATCTATTCGTAGGCCTAATACAGATTACCACTGATGAGAAAACCCAATGAAACGAACACCTAGAATGAAGCACACCCCGACTTGTGACTTAATCTTGTACATCCGCGGATGAAGAAACGATGCAAGGCAAATCTCTAAATACCATATACTCACCCCAAAAGGTATAATAAAACAAAAAAACACCTCTTGAAAAACTCCTCAACTACGTGAGACACTGAGTACTACAATGTAACTCCTTAAAGTGATAGCTATAACCCGTGAGTACTACAATGTAACTCCTTACATCGAGTATAACTAGATACATCAAGTCTTCATCACAAACCGTATAATCCCAACAGTCATCTTCTTACCAAAAAGAAAAACAAAGACGAAATAAGTACACTCCTCGTGAAATACTACTTTAATCCCAAATAAGTAACATCGGACAAAAACCTCGTGGTCATTAAAATTCAATAGTAGCTATTTTGAATGACGGTGAATTTTGATAAAGATCGTTTTAGTGTAATGTATTGTGTTTGTTGTGTTGTTGTTCGTGATTTTTTTTGATGTTGTTATGATCATTAACGATTACTGCTCAAAAATACGCCATACTAACGGCCGTCTAAGTAATAAAACCCGGTCACTTTTACATTACCCGACAACATTTTGTTTTACTACCCGGCTCATATCCATTAATACTCGGACTAACCAATAACACCAGCCCAACAAACTGTAGTTACTTCATGCCCAAATAAAACATAAAAATCAGCCCAGTATACACATTATACTCACTTGGTCTGCATGAATGCCTGATCCATAATTACAAATGCAGCCCAAACCAATTCTAAAGCCCAAATGCTAACAAAAATTTGTTTCCAAATGTAGTGTGTGCGAAGTCCAACTCATATCATCACAAATGGCTCAATATTAAAATTACAACACATATCCATAAATCTCGTGAGCGGTCTACTTTATTTGTGAAAAAGCCCAAGCAGCCAAAAGCTATGTTGTTCGATTCATCCAAAACTAAATTTGGGATCAGGCTCATTTAACCACCCCCTAAACTCACTCCACAAAACCAATCCAAACATAACGCCCCCGATATGATTACTTTGGAGACATCTAGAGAACACTAACCATCAATTGTCATCTTACTCATCTCGTATCATCATCATCAAACTACTCTAACCTTTGCTATTACAAATCAACGCGACCAAGCTAAGACCAAGCACGATCTCTTTCACATCTCGACTTCAAGATCTCTATGGAGGTCTCGGGTAGGTTCTAATTTTATTTTGAGTGAGTCAATTGAAACAAAGAAAGATGATAACATAATTGTTATTAGTCTTTCTTGATTTTTGTAAATTGAAAGAGGGTTACGACTCTCACAGATCTATGATGAGGTTTTGTATTTCGTGTATTTGATCTTGATAAGGTCTTGATAATGAATTGTTATACACGAAAACAAACAATCTGAGATCTTTTGATTTGTCATTTTAATTTGAGTTGTATTGTTGTTTGATGGAGGATGGAGATCGATGTGTTGTGACGCTAGTATTATAGGATTAGATTTGGATTTGATTGCATTGAAAAATTTGTGACGATGGGTGATGTTGATGTTGAGGCCGTGGTTGTTAATGTTGTTTGAGTTGACTCAGTGAGTTGACCGGGTCAACTCGGTAATTACCGAGTTGACTCGGTTGAGTTTTAGTTCGGCTTTAAATAACATCACTCGATCGGTTGATGTTGTAATTCACTCGTTCGAATCTTATGAGAAGCAACTAGTTCGGTTGTTAAACTTCCTCGTTTCGGTTCATATATGTAAACCAACTATTTGAGATCTTAAAGTCACTCGTTCGATTCATGAAGCAAAAAAAAAACTCGTTCGGTTCATGTTGAAATGAACTCATTCGGTTTCATCTTAATAAGAACTAGATCGACTGACTAGTTCGGCTTACTCCAAAAAATGACTCGTTCGATGTACTAAGTCCTTCTTGAAAAATAGCAAAAACAAAATCTGGTGATGTCTTTATCATCAAAACGCAACCAGGAAAAATCAGACCTAGATTTTGTTGCGTGACATTTAAGCACAAAGAAAATGAAAAGAAAACCAAAAAAAGGTGAAATAAGCTTATAAAAGATTTGAAATGAACTGTAAACAAATAATCACCATACAGTTATCTTGTGACATTTTTTGGAGAACAAAGGAACAAAAAAAAAATTCATAAAAAGTGTAAAAAGAAATGATGAACAGTGAACAGTGAACAGTAACCGGAACATGAACAACAAACACATGATACAAAACACCCCCGGTTAGCTCTTGATACCAATTGTACGAGATAAAAAACACCTTTTCGGGAGGTCTTGGTTGATCAAAATAAACTAGATAAATCATTATGTAGTTTTAGTGAGAGAAAAGTAGAGAGAGGGGATGAACAATAAAAGATGGAATATTGGATTAAGGAAAAATAAGAAATGAAACACCACTCCCCGTCATGAGAGCATGAGGGGTATTTATACAAGAAGAAAAAGCTAACTATTCCTAGTTAACATAAAAGACCCCTGCGTGTCCAAAACTAATCCAATTCATGTGTAAGACGCCAGCTTCACTAAAAGTGAGGCTAACACGAATATTAGTAAAGAGACGCTCGATGTTGTTGGATTTGTAGTAAGCTTGATCAACAACACGACCTTCGTGAATGTTGCGGTTTTCAATAGGTTTGTAGTGATTATATGGGCATGGTAGGGGAGATGCAGGGAATTTTGGAACTTTTGGTATTAGATTTAGTGAGGGGAAATATCGTTGTAGTATCTTTCGGCATTTTGTCTACATAAACAAGTAATCACAACCATAAAATGTTCCAAAAAAATATAAGCTAAGGAAAATAAGGTCTGAAAAAATACAAATGTGGACAAGGATTACTTTCAACATTTAAAATAAAAAACCTAAGAAGTGATCCATATGTCCTTAATTTATATTTTTGAACTATAATCTAGGATGTCGAAGAATATATATTAGTTATATATTTCAACATCAAGACAATAACCCAAACACTCCATTATCAATATAAAATTTGTCTAAGCATGTCAAAAATTATGTATTAAGTGTAGATTTTGTTTGGACACGTATAAGTATTTATTCATGACATTACAAGAAGTTAGAAATAGATGATTGTTTGACTAGAAATCATGCTTTAAAGCATTAAACCAAATGCCCCTTTATTTTATGCCATTTATAAGATATATCAAGATATATATGAATTATATATCTTGATGACTTATACAAGTTAGTTAAGTGTTTATACAAGTGACAAAACTATGGTGATGGTCATTTCGACTCTAAAAATTGATCCTAAGAACTAGCCCAACACCCCTTTAATTTTATAACACATTTTCTATTGATTCGAAAAGTATACATTTAGGAATGTACGTTTTGATGGACAAAGTAATGTTGTTTTAACATATTTTTGGCATGAATCAACAATGTTGTAAACTTTGTTTTTAAATTTAAAAAGTTTTAGGTATATTAATAAAAATTAAAAAAAAAATTGTGACTCAATAGTGTTTGATTCAATCCTATCAAGGTTGTAATGTTCCTATGAATTACGGGTATCATTGTAGTTATTGAATTCCTAGACCAAAACAAAAATTATGAAAATAAACAAAAATACCCAATTTTGATTAAGAACAAATTTGGATGAGATTAATCAAAAAAGGTAAAAAAAACTTACAATGGATGTTGTTGATTGACTTGTTGGTAATTTCCCCTTGCAAATTTTGGTTTATTTAATGATTTGAGGTTTAATTTTTGAAGTTTTTGGTGTGGGTGGTTCGTTCACGGCAGGTAGAGGGAAGAAGGAGAAGAAAAAATGAAGTTTGGGTATATAATTTCGACATAAAGGGGGTGTTTGTTTTTCCAGATAGGCGGTCCCCTTAATTAATTAAGGGGGGCACCCATTTTACACGGGCGGCCCCCTTAAGTTTGTTTCATCCATAGTGTGTTTATGATCTTCATGCGACTAATCCTACTTCTATGTTAATTGTTAACCATTAGCTTGCTCTTCTTCGTCTACGTGAGTTTGCTTAGTGTTCATAGAAAATTCCATTTTGTAGACTTATAACAGTATCTACAAAAGAAAGTCAATAGTGAATCTAACTCTTCAAAGCTAGAAAACCATACAAATGGTATTTCTAGAGACTATATTATTTCTAAGAACTAATTACACTACTACATCATATCACATAACATTTACTTAGAATCTATATTCACGAATATGAAAAGTGAGATCGTACCTAGACGTTAGAATAAACTTCATTATTTCTTCATTATGTAAAGAATAAAGGGTTCATGAACCTTATCATGAATTCCTTATTCCGAAGAAAAGAATGTTGTAGAGATCATATCTACTTCAAAGGTTATGAGGCTTAGCCCTTTGGTCCCCAACGTTTCATGTATTCGAAGTTATTTTATTCCCGCTTATGTTTTTGGCATTTGATCGAACACATGCCAATTATGAGCATCTTTCCATCATTGATTAAATCTTGGTGATGTGGATGATTACCACATTGTGTGATTAGTGTTAGAGTAATTTGGTCTAACTTGGTCTCTCCTAGGTTGAGGTGTTTTGGAACGAGGATGAGAGTTTTCATTTCTTCTCGGAGGAGGTGTTTTAGACCTCATTGTGGGTTTAGTAAATCCGACTCTGGGTTTTAAGGAGGGTTTGTAAAAACGTGTTACCTCATCATCATTTGCAATAGGAATTTTAATATTATTTATAAGTATTAAATTTAGGTTTGATTCTATCAATTTTTCTTCGAATCAACATCTTGGGCTTTTACAACTTTTACTTTTGGTTTTCGCTAGGTAATCCTTTGGTAAAATTAAAACCTAACCCGAATTTATCTACGAAAGTTTTTTGAGAACTTATTATTTTCTTAAGTGAGTGACTACTATCATTAAATTGGTTTAGCCTAGATATTTCCTTTTTAAGCTTTTCATTTTCAAGCTTGAGGTCTTGACATAATTTACATTCTTCAATTACTTCCTTACCTTTTTCTAACCTAGATAATTTATCTCTTAATTCTAGTGCTTCATTTTCTAATTCTACTTTAGCTTGTTTTAAAGTTATTTTAGCCATACTTTTAGTCCCAATTTCATAGTCCTACTATATCACTATCTTATCATTTTCATCTAGTTTGATTGGTCATCCTAAGTATCGTTTCGAAGTACCACATTTGGAAGCTTTAGCCATAAGACACTTTTCGTCATTTATTTTTTCATCTTCATCTTCGTCGCTATCACTCCAAGATCCTCCAACAAATGTTTTTTGGTTTTGATATCTTGATAGTTTTGGACATTCTCTGACAAGATGATTTGGATCACCACACTTAAAGCATTTTCTTTCACCTTTGCTATTTTTGTCGTCTTTATTTCTTTGGAATGATTTTCTCTCTTTATATGGTTGTCTTACGAATCGTCCTTGTCTTTTGAAGAATTTCTTGAAGTCTCTTACGGCCATGGCATATTCTTCATCTTCACTATCGGAGGTTGAGCTATCGTCATCACTAATTCTTTTCTAGCTTCTAGCAATCGATCAACTTGTCTCTTTTGCTTTTGACGGTTTTCAGAATCTTTCTAGATTACTTCTTCATAACCTCCAAATTTTCCAATAAGTTCGTCAAGAGGTAAGGTTGCTTTATATTCTTAGATTCTTCAAATGTCGTGACTTTCTAGCGCCATTTTAGACTTAATGCCACTAAGAATTTGCCTAACACAATTCTTGCTCTAAAAACTTTCATCAAGTGCTTATAGACTAGTAACAGATAGTGTTAAATTTTAGCAAGCCATTATCTATTGATTCTCTTCCGGATCATGAATGTGTTCATATTGTTGAACAAGAAATAATCTATTGTAGACTTTGACTTGAATATTCTCTTATGAGTATTACAAAGTATCCCAAATTTCTTTTTAGGCGTTTAACACATAAAAAATTCGTTCATATTCCTTTCGTGTAGAGCAATAAAAATAACCATTTGCTTCATTATTTTTAGCAAGTTTCTTTTAAGATCTCGTTTTGTATATGAAAAGGTACGAAAAATCATCTTTTTTAGTCGAGGAATATATTTTGATAGGAGGAAAATCACCATCGGGTAAAAACATGCAAAGAATCTAGATCTTTTGACTACACATAGGTTTCGAATCTATTTTCCAATAAATAAAATCCATCACTTTCAAATAGTGTGGGCTTTGCATATATGCCCTTCTAAATAGTTTTCCGATTCCAAAGATGCGATTCCAAGATTTAAAATAAATTTTATTTTGAAAAATCTTGTTTAGCGTGGCTCTTGATACCGATTTGTGGAAAACTAGAAGGGGTTTGAATGTTTACCGCTTTATTTTAATGTTTATTTTATTGTGTAAAACTTAGATTCGACTTATGTGAATTCCATACATGCACAATTAAGACCAATTAATATAAATAAGTAAGAGTAAATAAAGGAATAGGAGATAAGAGTTGGAAAGATCAAACCACAACACAAGGATTTATAGTGGTTCGGTTATGAAGCTCCTCTTCGGCCTACTCCACTCCTCGAGCACCTAACTCGAGAGTTTTCTTCACTATGTCAACAAACTCCCTTATGGCGGAGAAAACCGTACACAACGTTGCTTACACCGATTTACGACACAAAGCTAAATTTCGAGTTCTAATCTTAGCTAGAACTAATCTATCACAACACAACTTCACGACTTCACAACTTCACAACTTCTTCACAACTTGAAGACTTCCTCACAACTTCACAACTTCACTTCACCACACTACTTATGCACAACTACAAGACACTACTTGAAAGAACACCAGATCAACTATACTTACAACAATCACCAAAACCTAACAACTACACAACTTTACAAGATATACAAATGATTTACAATTTATGATATGGATGCAATAAGATTGCAATATACACTTGAGGTGTAATACTTCTTCACTTGATGATGGAAGTATTCTTCTCTTGCACTTGAGGGGTTGAGCTTGGATCACTTGGAAACAAAGGTTTATGATTAAATGATCAAAGGATTTTAGAAAGATGTGTGGGTTGT
This sequence comes from Tanacetum coccineum, assembly GCA_026074375.1. Classification (NCBI taxonomy): domain Eukaryota; kingdom Viridiplantae; phylum Streptophyta; class Magnoliopsida; order Asterales; family Asteraceae; genus Tanacetum; species Tanacetum coccineum. Next base: position 78,658 of record BQNB010000434.1, on the reverse strand, counting down.
TTTAGAACAGAAAGAATGAGTGCAAAAGGTGAGAAAATTATGGGGAAAAGTCCAGTATTTATAGGACAAACTGGGGGAGCGTCTACCTAGGGCCGGTCCCGTTAAATAGGTGGGTGGTCCCCTTAATTTTAAAGGGGTCGACCGTGTATTTAAGGGGGTCGCCCTAGACTAGGGCTTCCCCAGTTTGTCTTTTGTGTAGGGGGAATTTTCTAGAACTTTTCTAGACGTTTTAGGTCTGAAATTTTGAATTTCAAAATGTTTATTTTGAATAAAACATTTCTTTTAATTGTAGAAAATGTTTTGTAATGTTTTAAAAATGTTTACAACATTTTATAAAAGTGTGAGGTTGAATAAAAATTTCCTTTGATCATAAAATGCATTAAGCATTTATTTATTAATCTACCTTTAAGTGATGTATTTGTTGAAATCATAATTAACTTCTAATTACTTGTTTACGTTTAATTTTACGTTGAACGTTTTTATATTTTGTGATTATCAAAACGTAAAGATGTGAAAAAATATTAGTAATGTTTTTAGGCATTATATTTTATCAACACTGTTTTCATCTAATTTATTTCTAAAGACCCATTTTGTTCCTATGACCGATTGACTCATGGGTAAAGGGACTAATTACCAAACATCATTAGCTACAAATTGATTTAGTTTATCTTGCATAGCAACAACCCAACTTTCATCTTTTAATGCCTCTTTGACATCTTTAGGTTCTATTGTAGATATAAAACAAAAGAAATTACTATGATTTTAGGCTTGAGACCTTAAGGTTCTTTGATTGAGATTTCCTATGACTTGATCTAGTGGATGATTCTTGGACTCCTTAATGTTAACGATTTGGTCAACTTCTATCGACTCATCTTCTTCATTATTATTATTTACTACTTTGGTATTCCTTTTAATTGCTTCTTTTTCACCAACATCATCATCAACCAATGGTGATAATTTGGTAGGAGGAGGACTTTCATTGAATGTCATGTTGAGTGATTCTTCGGCTTTCATTGTATGTTTATTTAATACTACATAAGATTTACTTTTTCGAGAATACCCTAGAAAACACCTTCGTATGACTTTGGGTCAAACTTGGTTGGATAGTCTTTTATATTCAAAATGAAGCACTTGCTCCAAATATCTATAAATATATTTTAAAGAAGGTCCACCTCTAACATATTTCATAAGGGGTTTTTCCTAGTATTGGTCGAATTAATATTCTATTTAGTATGTAAGTTGATGTATCAACAACATTACACCAAAACTTTTGTGGAATAGTTTGTTCGTTAAGCATAGTCCTAGACATCTCTTGTAAGGTTCTATTCTTTCTTTCTACTACCCCATTTGATTGTGGAGTATGTGGAGCCGAGAAGTTATGAGTAATGACTTGTGCATCACAATAAGCTCCGAATTGTACTTCATTATCAAATTCTCGACCATGATTTGTTCTAATAGCTATTATAGAACTACCTAGTTAGTTTTGAATTTTCCTTCTTAATATTTCAAATTTCTCAAAAGCTTCATTTTTAGTCTTTATAAATCTAGTCCATGTATATCTGGAATAATCATCTACTACAACTAAGGTATATAGATTACCTCCATAGCTTTTAATTGCCGATGGACCAAATAAGTCCATATGTAATAATTCTAAACATCTTTTTGTGGAAACCATATTTTTAGCTTTATGACTTGCATGTGCTTGCTTCCTAATTTTGCAAGCATCATAAATTTTTTTATTATATTTTAGCTTAGGTAAGTTTCTAACTAATTCTTTAGATGACAATGATTGAATTAAACGCATATTTGCATGACCAAGTCTTCTATGCCATAAGGTAGAATTATCCACTACCGTGGTGAGACATAATTTGTCTTGAGACTTATTTCCTAATTTCATTACGTATAAACCATTTTTCCTAATCTCGTTTCCTATGATTTGACCATCTTTAATTATTTCAGTACTTTCTTTCGTGAATAAGACTTGACACTTATTGTCACAAATTTGACCAACACTAAGTAAGTTAAATGCTAAGTTATCTACGTGTTCTACATTAGATATAGTAAGAGAGTCATTAGAGATTGTACCTTTGCCTATGATCTTTCCTTTTAGGTTACTTCCAAAAACAACATTACCTCCGTCGTATGCTTTGTAGGTAGAGAATAAACTCTTGTTACCGGTCATATGTTTGGAGCAACCACTATCTTTGATCCACTCATCCGGTTCCAAGCATGTTCTCAAGCATACCTATTTCAACAAAAACAAATTCAAGCGTTTGGTCCCCAATATCTCATGGGTCCAAAAATGTTAGTGTTGTACATCCCTTGCATTTGTTGCAATTGATTGGGATATTGAAATGGGATACAATTTCCCATATGTACGAAGCCTTGATTTTGTTGGTTGTTCCAATTCATAGGGTAGAAGTTTTGATGAATTGGTTGTCTAGAGTTTCTCCTAGATTGAGGTGTGTTGTATCTTGGTTGAGAAGAGATGTTTCTTCTAGGTGGAGGTGTTTTTGATTCGATCTAGGGACTCGGTTTGACATAAACTATACCAGCTTTTAAGTGATGGTTTTAAAGACGATTTCTTTGACTCATCAATGCTATTATGTATTAGTTTCTTCCTAGTAATTACAAAATTCGATCTACAAGACATAGGCGGACTAAAAACATGGATTTGTGCACCTTTATGGTGGATCCGTCTGTCGCCTTTTCAGCGGACGATCCAACGAAACTCATGTTTTTAGTTCCGCTTGTTGACGCTTTACTATCATCAAATCCTAGACCTATTTTACAACTAGGTGACTTTTGATTATTTAACATTTCTCTAAGTGAATTAGCGCTTTTATCAAATTTAACTTGAGTTTCTTTAAGTTTGGCGTTTTTCGATTTAAGTTCCTCACATGACTTACACGCAATCTCAATTTCTTTACTTCTCTTAAGTTTCTTAATTTTTTTTGTTCAATTCTAAAATTTCTTTTTCTAAAAGATCTCTTTTATGTTGTTTCAAAATTTTATTCTTTGTTAATGATTTTTAAGCTAATTTTTCATAAGCTATCGTATTCTATTTGCATACTATTATTATCAAGAGAAGATGCATTGTCACTATAATAGGAAGAGTTAAGAGTTACCTCATTTGACGATTGAGCCATGAGACAAGTTTCATCGTTGGTTTTGTCTTCGGCGTCATTTTCGCTATCGCTCCAAGAACCTCCAATGAAGGCCTTTTGATCTTTGTTGCGAGATGGTTTTGGACAATCGCCAATGAGATGATTTAGATCACCGCATCTAAAACATTTATGGTCACTCTTTCCTTTCTTCTTATCTCTTTGTCGAAATGACTTCTTTTCATCTCTTGGTTGCCTAACAAATTTACCCTTTCTTTTGAACAACTTTTTTAAAGTTCCTTACGGCCATGGCATATTCTTCTATCGCTCTTCGTATGTGAAGTTTTCATCATCACTAGACTCTTTCTTAGCTTTCAAGGCAATGGACTTAACTCTTTCCTTTTTGCCTCTATAAATTTTGAAATCCTTTTCCATGACTACTTCATGTACTTTTAGATTGCCGATAAGCTCGTCTAGAGCTAGTGATGACAAATCTTTTGATTCTTCAATCGCCGTGACCTTTGCTCTCCATTTAGGATGTAGAGCCTTAGAAACTTCTTAAATAGTTCTTGCTAGAGAAACCTTCATCAAGAGCTTTAAGACTAGTAATAATAGTATTAAATCTAGCAAAACCGCTATTATTAGATTCTTCTTCAAGCATAGTAAATGGTTCATATTGTTGAACATGAAGATCAATTTCATTATCCTTTACTTGGCTATTATCTTGATGTGTGATTTAACAACAAATTGCCAATTATCTTTATGCCCGTTTTAACACATAAAATTCTTTCGTATTTCTTTTTAGGTAATTAAATAATGCTTTTTAAAAGAACCATTTTAGCTTCATTATTTTTTAGCAAGTTTCTTTTTAAGATTGTCGAATTGTTCTTCAAAAGGAACAACCTCTAAAATTTGGGTAACTTCATTTTGGCAAGCGGTGAAAAATCACCATTCAAGATAATATGCCAAAGATCTAAATCTTTTGCTTTCACATAAGTTTTAAATCTATTTTTCCAATAAATAAATGATCACTTCAAAAAGAGGTGGTCTTTGCATAGATTGCCCTTCTGATATTTTTTCCGAATCTTTAAGATCGATTCAAGCTTTATGTCAATATAGTTAAAGATCTTGGGTGACCTTGGTTCTGTTACCAATTGTGGAAAATAGAAGGGGGGGTTGATATTAGTTTTTACGTTTTAAATTAAAAACATAGATTGTCGCTATGTGAACTCAAGAGATATTACACCAAGTGTATATGAAGCGAGCAATAAGTAAGTAACTAATCTACAAATTATAAACAAGGTAAAGATAAGGAAAGATCAAAACTTATGACACAATGAGTTATTTACACTATGTAACAAGCTCCCTTTAGGCGGAGAAAACCGTACACGTCGCTTACACTTTTTCCGGTACTAAGCTAAATACCGAGTTCTACTTCGAGATAGAACCAATCTAACACACTATGTATTTTGTAGGTAAATATTAAACTTATACAATATGATACACACAACACAACAACACAAGATATAAGGGATTGTATGTTTATCACAAAAGTGATGGCACAAATAACTATTAAACACTGATGCTTGTCGTATTCTGTGTGTTCTTCACTAAAGAGTGGAATGAGTTGATCACTTGTAATAGATTATGTAACAAGTATAATGATCAAAGAATATAAAAGATAAAAGATGTATGTGAAAAATATTTTACAAGAGTTGTCTAAAATGAAGACTTAAGGTTACTATTTATAGGCAAACCTTTGAAATTAAAATGATGTCCCAAACAGGACGATGCGACCTACGGATCCACCAACAGCTGGATTTTTTTGTGTCTTATTTATGGGGATCAGTGACCGTGGGAGCTAGACACATTTTTCATTTTTGATTAACCCCCCATATATATACTAAATTTTGTTTTGTACTTATTTAAAACTGAGTTTAACAGTTTTTCTATAACAAAATATTTATTATCACCAATAAGGAAAGATTTTTTAGATTTGGAAAGATTGTTTCCACTTATGGTTAATCTTATTTTGTCTTACATGATTAATATAACTAGCTTATAATTAATCATGTGTTAACTTAAATCATTTAATTAGAAAAGGTTTATGCAAATGATAATATTTTTCTTTGATCATTAACTATGTTTAATAATGTCATATTCATACCTTAAGTGATTTGTCGGCGTCAACTAAACTTTCGACTAAATAACTTGTTTACGTAAACTTTTACGTAGTATGACATTATATTTGTTATTATCAAAACATAAAGATCATTAAATATAAATATCGTTTTTGCGCGAGTATTTGTATTAACAGAACTAATATGTAGGATGGACAGTATGATATGAGGTGGAATGAAGGGAGGCATGTTAATGTGAATAACAAATTTGCAACAAAATAGTAGGTTTGAGTATAGGAGAAGAAGGGAGGATGAAGGGAAAGAGAAAGATGTAAATAGGAATAAGGGGATGGGTTTGGAAGCAAATGTAATAAACACAAATAATGAGAAGGATAGTGGAGGTAACATAAAGTAAAAAAGGATCATGAGAAGGTGTGTAAGGAGGGGTCTACAAATGTGGGAAATAGTAATGGAAAAGGGATGTTAGGGTCTAAGAGGTTTACTTTGTTGAATTCCTTGATAAATGATGAGGAATTAATACCTAATATTGATCAAAGGAAAATTGTGGATGAATTTTTGAGTAAGAAAAATGATAATAATAGTATGGGAATGAATGGATGAACTGAGGAAATGAAAAGGTATTATATGGACAAAAAAAGAGCTCTTTGATGCAGCTTAAAAGATTGAGGAAAATGAGGATATTATAGATGAGAATTATGGTGTTGAGAATACTGTGTTAAGGAATGAAGTGGAGGGGATAGGTAGGAATATCCTCAATTAGGATTCCTACTGAACTTGCTCTAGTAATGAATTAGTATTAGTATTGTAAGTTGAATTTTGAATTTTTTTTTTTTTGTTGATTGTGTGAATAAAATAGAGTGAATAGTAAGGAAAAGAATTGAGAGAATTTGTGAGTTCAAAAACAGAAAGAGAGTTGTGTACATATAAATATAGACATAGTGTACAAGTGAGTAAAAAGAATTAAGAGAATTGTGGGAAAACAGACAAGAGAGGACTTGTTTGTAGGGAAAACAGACAAAGTGTCTAGTGAGAAAAAGAATTGAGAGATTTTTGTAAGTAAAAATAGAAAGAGGACTGTAAACAGACAGAGAGATCAAGTAAGTAAAAGAATTGAGAGAATTATGAGAGAAGTAGAGAAGAGAGGAATTAATCAAAAACAGATAGAGTGTTTGGGAGAAAAACAATTGAGAGACAGTGAGTAAAAACAGATAGAGATGATTGTTTTTTTTCTTATTATGGATTTCAAATTTGGTACTTAGAATATCAGAGGCTTATGTAGCTATTCTGATAAGCAAAAAGAAGTGAAAAAGCTAATTCAAGAGGAAGGTTTACAGCTATGTGCTATTCTTGAGACTCATGTCAAATACAAGAACATTAAGAAGACTTGTGAAACTGTATTTGGAAATTGGGAATACATAACTAATGGTGAAGACAATAACAAAGGGTGCATAATTATGGTTGGTTGGAATTCTAACAAGATCCAGGCTTGGCTGATTTCTCAGTCTGGACAATACATACTCCTCCTGGTTAAAACTATTGATAAACAATCAAAATTCTCTTGTATTGTAATCTATGCTAGCAATTCAGGAATGGGAAGAAGAAATTTATAGAGTGATTTGGAAATGTAGAAGATAGTTACTGGTGGAATCCCTTGGGTTATACTTGGTGACTATAATGTAACCTTAAAGGTATCTGAACATTCAAATAGAAGTGTTATTCCTTTAGTGAGATGTCTGAATTTCAAGATAGTGTAAATAATATTGAAGTTGGGGATCTACATAGTGAAGGATTTCATTACACATGGACCAAAAGCCTGAAAAATCCGAAATGTAAAACCTTGAAAAAACTGGACAAGGTGATGGTGAATGAGAATTTTATGGATAAATTTTAACAAGCAAATGAAATGTTCCTTCCTTATATGATACCTGATCATTCTTCTATTATAGTGAGGATTCCTAATGGTGTACAAAAGAGGAAGAGTTCATTTAGATTTTCAAACTTTATTACTGATAAAAAAGAGTTCTTACCAACTGTAAGGAGTGTTTGGTACAAGAGATTTGAGGGACACACTATGTATAGAGTTGTTTAGAAAATGAAAGCTCTTAAAAGGAAACTTAAACAAATTAGTTGGAAGTATGGGGATGTTTTTGAAAGGGATGAGAAGCTAATGGAAAAAGTAAAGGAATGTCAAAAAGAGGTTGATATGTTTCCTCATGATGAGAGAATAAAGGATAAGAGCCGTATAATTTTGAAAGAGTATCATAAAGCTATTCAAGATTAATATAGCTTATTATGCCAAAAAGCAAAAGTTGAATGGCTTAACGAGGGTGATAGGAATACTGAATATTTTCATAAAACCATTAAGGAAATAGTTCGTAGAGGTAGGATATTGTCTATAAGGAATGAATAAGGGGTTAGATTTGAGAATGATGATGTTTCAGTACAGATTGTTAAACACTTTGAAGAGTTTCTAGGTAAAAGCAGCCAATTGCATAAGATGTCATGCAGGAATGATATTTTTATAAACAAACTGACTTCTGAAGAGGCTCTGAAGATGGTGAGACCAATAAGTGATTCTGAAATTAAAAATGCTATGTTTGAAATTAAGGATTCTAAGGCACCTGGTCCTGATGGATACACTTCAAGGTTTTACAAATCAGCTTGGAGCATAGTTGGGACAGAAGTGAGCCAAGCTGTGAGGGAATTCTTCTTAACAGGGAAACTATTGGGTGAGGTAAATGCCACTCTAATTTCACTGGTACCTAAAATTCCTACTCCTAATAAAGTCTCTAACTTCAGACCCATAGCATGTTGCAATGTTCTCTACAAGTTCATAAGCAAGATTATGACTAATAGGATTAAGGAGGTTCTTGGGAAACTAGTTAATGAGAATCAAAGTGCTTTTATAGGGGGAAGGCAAATAAATGACAACATTCTATTACCACAAGACCTTTTTTGAGGCTATAATGCGAAACAAAAAGTGAAAAAAGTGTCCTTCAAAATTGATCTACAAAAAGCCTATGATACTATCAGTTGGGAATTTCTTAAGGATGCATTGGTTATGTTTGGATTTCATAAGAAAATGGTTAGCTGGATAATGACATGTGTGACTTCTACTAAATTCTCAATTAGTATTAATGGTTAAAGGGTTAGATACTTCAAAGGGGGTAGGGGTCTCAGACAAGGGGGCCCTATCTCCCTATACTTATTCACTCTAGTGATGGAGGTGCCATTTTGCTGATAAGGAGGAATATTGAGTAGTCTGAAGACTTTAAATATCATCATGGATGAAAAAAATAGGAATTACACATTTGTGCTTTGCTGGTAACCTCCTAGTATTTTGTCATGGGGATTGTGAATTAGTAATGGTCATTAAAAATTCTTTGGATGAGTTTAGTAGCTTTTCTGGTCTAATTCCAAACATAGAGAAGAGTACAGTTTTCTTTAGAGGATTATCAAATGCTGAACAGCAGAACATCCTGAATATCATTCCATTTTCAGTTGGGAAGCTTCCTATAAGGTATTTAGGAGTGCCTCTTATTACAAAATAGATAAGTATTAATGACTGCAAGCCCTTAGTAGACAAAGTTAAAGCTAAGATTAATGATTGGAAGAACAAATCATTATCATATGCAAGAAGATTGCAACTCATTGCATCTATCCTAAGTTCTATGCAAATCTATTGGGCCTCAGTTTTCCTTCTACCTAAACAGGTCATTTATGAGATTAATAAGTTGTTGAAAGGATTCTTATGGTGCCAAGGTGAATTAACTAGAGGTAAAGCTAAGGTATCATGGGATACAGTTTGCAAACCAAAAGATCAAGGGGGCTTGGTTTAAAGAATTTGGGTGTTTGGAATGAGGTTTTAATTCTGAACATTTAGGAATGTAGCTACTTAAAAAGGTACACTGTGGGTTAAGTAGATTTCTGTGGAAAAGCTAAAAGTAAGGAGTATATGGGAGGTACAATGTGATTTCAATAGTAGTATGGGATGGAAGAACATTTTAAGTCTAAGAGACAAAGCTAGGGATCATATCTGGTGGAAAGTTAGAAATGGTAGATCTATAAGTGTATGGCATGACAGATGGTGCTCTGTTAGCCCACTTAGTGAGTTCATTAGAACCAGAGATGTCTATGATGCAAGGCTAAATAACAACTGCACAATTAATGAGACTATTCATGAAGGGAGGTGGTTGTGGCCAGATGAGTGAAGTAATGAATTTGAGATTCTAAGACAGATTCAAGTACCTAATATAAGTGATGAAAATGAGGATAATTCATTATGGAAAGCAAGTGGATGGACAAGAGAAGAAATTCAAAATCAGCAATGTTTGGAAGGATATGGTTTACAGTGACATAAAGGTTAATTGGTTCTCTATGGTATGGTTTGCACAATCAATACCAAGGCATGCTTTTGTAACTTGGCTAGCAATTAAAAAGAGACTAATGACACAAGATAAGCTGCTGGTATGGAGACAAATGATGACTTAAAGTGTGCATTGTGTAATAAGTGTCCCGATTCACATAACCACCTATTCTTTACTTGTGAATTCTCAAATGGAATTTGGAAGGAACTACTTAAAATGCTGAATGTGAAGTTATCTGAATGTTGGGATCATATCATTGATGAGATGAAAGTTCTACCATCCAATAAGAATATATGGAGCATAGTGAGAAGACTTGTCTGTGGTACAGCTGTTTACTACATATGGCAAGAGAGGAATAACAGGCTATTCAAAAATGAGAAAAGGGACATCAATACTATCATTAATATAGCTAAGGAAGCAGTTGGTATGAAGCTCTTAGGAATCAAAGTTAAAGAATCAGGAATGTTAAAGAAAGTGGAAGGAAAATGAATGTAAAGATGTCAAAGAGGAATAAACTAGTGGCAATTTGGAGACTATTGAGGAGCTTGGAATATAGTTCTAGAATTCAATGTTTTGTATTTCTATGTGTTTTAGATTACAATGTGAGATGCATGGGTTTTGTCCACGTTATTTCTGAAGTATAAGATTTAACACTTGAGTTCATATAAAATTTCACCCTTTTACAAAGAAAATTTTGTTCATACCTTGTCGACGACATTTTTTCTAGCTAGTATAATATATTGCACATCACTGCAATCCTACTTAATTGTCGTAGCCTAATCCTGAAGCATGCCCTATTGAAAGTGCTAACAACCTCTTATTTGTGAATGTATAAACACAACTGTCCGCTCGTACTAATACTATCTCACTATTAGATGATCGGATGAAACCGTTTATGAGATGCTTCAATTCCTACTTTAATCCTTATCACAATATCGTAAGATGAATAATGACTTGATCGTTAAGATGGGGGGTTCCCCCTAGCTCAACCCGAAGAAATCTTGTTGGAAAACACGAAAGTGTCGGCACTTCAAAGTTGTATCAAGTCTTAGCTCGTAGTTAGTATCATGATTAGATTAGTAATCTAGTCCGGCCCAAGGCCCATGGGAGGCCCAATTCAGCCCATGGCCGGCCTCCATAGAACTATATAAGTCCCTCTCTTAGTCTTGGAGAGGGTTGGTTGTTCCATTTTTCCATTGACTTCATTTATACAATTCATCTATTTTCCATCCAATCTCTCTTAACTCACACCCACATCTCACTCTTGTTCTTGGTTTGATCTTTAAGATTACTAGTATTCTTCAATTGGTATCAAGAGCCATGGAGTGGTGTGTTTAGTTTTTGTGTTTAATTTGTGTTCAAAAACCTTTACAAAGAGCAAATTAGTGATTCAAAATTTTTGGCTTAAAAACCTTAAAGTTTTCATTTTTATTGTTCCTATAGGGTTAGTAACACTAGTTGTACACGAATTTGTTGCTAAAAACCATTAAAAAATCGGTGTGTTTTTTGTGTTTTGAAAATTTGAGTTACGTAACTGTTGGAACCGAACTGAGTGAGAACCGACATGATTCTTTGGGTTGGAAACATCCGAACGAGAAGAACCGAAGTAGATAACCGAACTAGCAGAACCGAACAAGCTATTTACTTTGGGAGCCGAACTAGCTATTCTTGTTTGGGAACCGAACGAGATATTTTCTTTGTCGACCGATCTAGTTTGAACCGAACGAGTTCCTTCATAGTGACAACCGAACTAGGTGTACTTTGACAATCGAACTAGCAGGACCGAACTAGCAGGACCGAACTAGCAGGACCGAACGAGTAGGTACGATCTAGCAGGAACAGAACGAGTGTGGACCGAACTAGCTTGTTTGTTTTTTGTCAACCGAATTGTGAAAATAATTTAAGTGTAAACTTATAAAACTCGATTTTTTTTATTATACGGTTATTTCTTTGACTTGTAAAATCCCGTGAAACAAACACTTGTTTTCTGGTTTTGTCTAGAATTGTAAATATCTGTGTAGTTTCATTTCAAGAATCAACAATCACGTTAACCAAATACAATTTCTTTCTACCTACGATCGATCAATTTGTTATCTTTTTGATACACAAAATTCTGACTCTTGTGATAAATTCACTTCTTTCTAGAGGAGAAACAAACCTCCGATGCTTGAAAAAAAACACTTGTATCGATTCATGGAAAAAGCATACTGGAATACTTTATATGTTGAATAGCCAACATGGGAAGTAATGATTCGGCATCTGTTGCAAAAGGACCAACTTGCTTTGGACCTTCAAATCACTGAGGTTGGGAGTAACAAGCTTAAGGAATATGTTGAAAATAACTCCAGATGATGCAATTCAAGCAGATTGCGGACATCAAAAGCTATAAAACATTCATTCTCTAGGCTGCCAATCTGGAATATCTATGCTCTTGTGAGTTCAACTTCGTGTGACAAAGGATCTTTGGTGAGATTAAACTGCTAATGCAATAGGATCGTAATTAACAATACTATAGTACGTGAAGTGCATGCTGTATGATGAATTCGATAAGTTCTCTTACAGAAAGGACGTAGACGTTTCATGGGAATACTCTTGAGGTTCACTCTGTTACTCAATGGATTGAATCGATTTTCAAGATGACCTTTGGTGCTGTTTCATGTAAAACAACAAGTTCTTAATTACTCTTCCGATGATTGGAGCATAATTTGTTATGATGTTTAAATGGGTCAAAGACTTGCACACTACCAATGTTGATCAGCTTCATGCTCACCTACAACAACATGAACGACATGCAAATGAAGTTCGTTTGATGCATGAACGCAACCCCGATCCTCTTGCTTTAGTTGCATCTCACCAATTAACTCAGCCAGCTTATCAATCTCATCTACCACACTCACCCACAGTCTCTATCTCAAACATTCAAGTTTCAACCATTTCAGTCTTCACAGTTTGTTACACTTTTCAACATTAAAAAATTCAAACCAATCAATCAACACCTCTTTCAATTAATTATCAAAAAAATGAGTATCAATCACGTTCACCACAACGTTTATTCTCGAACAAACATCAATTCCACTCAATTGGATTATGCTCCACAACCGCATCAACACAACAACTGATTTTCCAAACCAGACTCCGTCTAGTTGTTCCAGTGTTCCAGAAAGGGGATGATCCAATTGACGCAATTAATCACATGATGTCATTCTTAACTGGCTGTTGTCACATTCCCAGGTATCCTACTACCAACAATCAAGTACGGACTTCGTCAAAACCCTCAGTCAAACAAGCTACATCTATGATGGAAAAGTGATGTGCAACTGTTCAGGGGAGACAAATACTTATGCCTGCTGCGAACAAAAGAAAATACACACCTGGTGCTAGTTGGTAGCAACACGGGGAAACTACGGACTGGTATTTGTTAACAATTGCAAAGGGGAGGTCATATTGCCAAGCAAGTGGCACTAAGCCTAAGAGGAAAAGGGATGAAACATGGTTCAACGATATAAAAGTTTGTGGTTCAACTCAAGAAGTGGTCAAGCTTTAAACAAGAGGAAGAAATTGCAATTTTTGGCAGATCAAGGACTTCCTGGACATTCAAACCTCTCAGACAGTCATCACCCACAATGCCCTGCTAACTCCGTTCACATCAGTAGAGCCCGAACACCTTGATGCTATTGACTTGATTGTGATGAACTCAATTCAGCCAAGTTTGCTCTCTTGGCCAATCTCTCTAGGAATGGCCTCAGATGCATCAATGAGGTACACATTCAAGATATCTGAACTATGACTTATTCAATCAAATGTGAGGCAGATATTGACGGTCTTCTGAACAGTTCAATGTATGAGTCTGACAAAACTGATATAAAACCGTGTAGCAATATCATTCCTTATTCTCAGTATCTGATGAAACACATCAGGGAAAAATGTCCAGATTTCTAACTCTTCTAAGCTATACAAGATGTCCTGATATTGTCTCATGTTTGACCAATTAAGTACCCAAGATGACGCATTGCACAAGTGTTTAATAATGCTTTGACTACCGAGTTGACAGATATAAGAAGAGGTTAAAGATTTTGAAAGAAATGCAAAATGTGAAAACAGTTTTTCTGGATCATAATGAATAGTTTGCCGAGAATTGTCACGTTTAAGCAAAATCTTTTCGTACAAGTGGCAAGAAAAAAGGAATTGTTTAATGAAAAAGTTTCTGAAACTCAAATATGAGGTGAAATTACGGGGTAAAAACAGAATTATTGATCGAGAATTGCTTTAGAAAAGAAATTAAGCAAACTTGACAAACATCTTTTTAAAAAGAGGTCAATTCTGCGCAAACTGTTCATATGATGACTAAATCCATATTATTTGTTATGATCAGTCCTCGAACAAGCTCTCGGTTTTGAAAAACCTTTTATATGAAGAAAAGCTCGGGAGTCTAAGCCAAAGGCTGTTGACGGGAATACCATTCTTAAAATGGGCACTATTGTGATTCCTGATTCTGATGAAACTTTTGTGCCTTTTGAAGAGAGTCATTCAAAAATGCTTTTGAAAGAAACCATGATCCATTGTTTTGAGAAACATAGAGGTTAAAAGAAAACCCATCATTTGCCATTCATTAATATCGATTACTCAAACGATTTGTTCGACAAAATCTGATTTTAATAGTGAAACATGCCTTTGGAAAGCGAATTCGGTCCCAGCTTTAGACCCATCTCATTTCTCCACTACAGTCACAGTTGAGGTTCCAAAAGAATTCCTTACATGTAAGTATGGTGAATATAGCTTGAATATCGAGCTTTAAACGCTATCTTACTGGCTTTGATAAGCTGTCAAGGGAGAACCCCTTGCCACAGCTATTTCACTGAGGGCACGTGGAGGTTTGAACATACAATTGGCTTGTTTTCGAGATGATATCATTCGTTTTGTAAAAGAATTGAAAGATATCTTCAATAACTTCAAACCCGAGTACTTGGTTCAAGAACTTGTCGATGTCACCAAAAAGCTATTTTATTCAAATGGGAAACCAGGCTGTCGAAACAAACACTCGCGTGCGAAGTCCAGAACTTTCGAAGTTAAAATGAATCATGTTTTGATGTAAAATGAACGCTCTTTGGAACAAGCCATTGATAAGGATATTGTAAAGATGTGTGATTGTCTGTGAATACATGTGGTGAAACTTGTGACTGAATATCAAAAGTTCTAGAACTCAAGACTAAAGCTTCTCAATTAAAATAAGGATTTTGTTGATATAGAAAAACTTACGTTTTATTTGCGCAACAAGTTTTACAACTCTTGAAAAATATTGCATCACTTTGGAAGCTGATTCTCAACTTAATCAAGAAATTTTTCAACAAGAAAACAGTGTTTTAAATCAAAATGCTCCGAGTTTTACTCAGTTGTTCAAATTAAGTGAATTGAAAGCTCAGTCTCAAGCGAAAGTTCAAGTCATGTCAGTGAAAGAGCAAATTAAGTCCTTAAACAAGGTAATGTAGAGGATAGTTCAGTCAAAACTGGACATGGATGAAAAATTGAGACTCTTAACATTTGAATTGGACATTGAGTGACAAAAACTGTTACTGAGAATGAGCATTTGAAACAGACTTATAAGCAACTTTATGAACTCGTTTTAAACAAAAAAAACATGTTCATTCAAATGTACATTTGATGCGTTAATCAAAGCAAGTCAATATAAAGGTCTGGGAGATTTTCTGATTTAAATTGCAAAACTTCAAGGAACAAGGTTTGGTCTAGCAGACCCAAAAAACAATGAGTTTAAGAAACTTAAAGGAAAAGGTTAGATAACGAGGATACTGTGGGACCCACTTAGTTGATCTAAAAGTGTCTTAGAATAATATGGAACCAATCCACCCAAATTGTTGAACTAAAGGCACTGCTCACTCTCGTATATTAAGCGTACCAGGAAGAAAGCTTTGGCTCCATTAGGGATATAGTCGAAACATGTAATGCAATATTATCCTCAAGATTCACTTTTAGAGTCTGCCTTTAGGTATACCAAAGTCATTCAGGATTTGCTTTCACACATAAGTAGATCATGCCCTAGCATCAACAATTGTGGTCCTCAATTAATTAAGGTCACACCGAGGAAAAAGGACCACGAAAGTATAGGTTTGCGATCACTACATCCACAGGAAAACACAAAACAGGACTCTCCTCAAACCTAGTTCTAACAAGCGTGTGTTGCATTCTACAGGAGTAAGACTTTCTACTAGTGCTAGCGGATCACAGCCTTCAGGCAATACCAAGAATGATAGGATTCTGCAAACACCAAGTAGTAATTCGAAGAATAAAGTAGAAGCTCACCCTAGGAACGTTAAATCTAGTTTGAATAAAAGGAATGGTACTGTTAATGTTAATGGCATCTGCGGTTGTGCTGAACTCTTAAGAAACCAAGTTAATTTTATATGTCTGTATTCACCGTGATGATTGCATGTCTTCTGATAATTTGTGTGTTTCTAATTCTATGAATGATGTGAAATTTCGTGCTAAACCTAAGAAGAATAAATCTAAGAAAGATATTTGGAAACCAACAGGAAAGGTGTTCACTCAGATAGGATATATTTGGAGACCTACCGGTCGGACCTTCACTATTGTAGGAAATGCGTGCCCTTTAACTAGGATTACCACTACTAATGAAGTGCCCTTCTTGGGAATCAATAGTTTAGACTCTGAATCACCCAAACTGTAGTTTAAATTGGTATTACTCAAGGGAAACCTAGAAGAATTAAAAATACATGAGTCCTGTTAGCAAATAACTAAGGTTTTAAAACAATGTCTGCTAACAAAACAGGTACCCAGTATCATCCTGGGGATCAACAAAAAACCAGTTTTCCATTTATTCTCTGAATGAATGCTGGTTGTCCAAATCGTCCTCTGGTATTTGGATTCTGGTTGCTCGGAGCACAGACGGAGATCGCTCTCAGCTCACCAAATTTCATTAGTTAAATTTTTGGGTACAGTTAATTCGGAAATGATCAAGTTGCAAAGATATGGTGTTGGGAGACTATTAGATTGAGGATATGTTACTATTTCACGAGTTTATTAAGTTGAAGGACTTGCGGCAAATCTATTTTCCGTTGGACAATTCCTGTGATTACAATCTCATAGTGGCTTTTTGTCAACCCACACCTGCTTCATTCGCAAATCTAGACGGTGTTGATTTATTGACGGGATCTCGAGGAGATAATATTTATACACTCTCACTTGGGAATATGATGGCATCCTCTCCCATTTGTCTATTGTCAAAGGCGTCTAAAACCAAGTCTTGGTTCTGGGCACTCGTCCGTCTATCTCACTTGAATTTGGTGCTATCAATCATCTTGCCGAGACTGGAACTTGCTACCAAGGTCTCCCTATGCAATCTATCTTTGTGTTTCTTTGCAACAATGTTACTCGAAGGACTTAATAATTACGGTCAACCCAAGTCAGTTGGTCAACTCAACACCTTGACTTGATGCGGGTTTTGGTAGCATCAGTACCAGACCCATACTAAAATTTCATCCCCCTTGATTTTTTTGTTAACCATAGTTTATGACCTTTTGCCGACTAATTCACGAAATTTGTACTTACCGCCAAAAAGGCTTAAAATTTAAAACGAGCAAAGCTCTCCCCTTTTTCAGAAAGGTTAAGAGACTTCAAATGAGCACAAATCCATCCTCTTTTCAGGATGGTTGACGTGATGACTGATAGTCGTTTGCACCTAACATGAATTAAAGTTGATACTTCTCGATAATTGCTAAAGCTGCTTACCGCTAGACCATCCCAAGTGGTTATAACACCTCTAACAATTACTTTTAGTCTTCAATAACCATGGTCTATGATAATTTAAGCCGATGTATTCACAAGATTTGGTGTGACATCCAATATTTGTTTAGTCATCCTCTATGATGAAATGAAACAACAAATTATTTTATGATATATTTATTTTTTTTTTTTTTGTCATTGTGAAACAAGTAGTGTAGTCTGCTTAGGCTGGGGGTTGTGGGAGGTCGACCCAATCGATCAACCGACCCAATGGACCGGGTCGCCTCCATTGCAACCCAAAGGTCTATGTTGGTTGCAAAGCAAGTTTTGGGAGTTGAGGGTTAGAAAACCGACCGAGGTCGTGTGCTTTGTTTGTGTGTGTTAATTAATTAAAATGTATTTTTATGAGTTATGTTTTTATTAGTATAGGTCGTTTTATTGTGCTTAAAAAGTCGCATATAGATCGCATGAAAGAGAAAGCTTAAGTAACAAAAAAAAATGTAAATCGCCGTAAGTCTAATCTATATTGCTTATTACAACTAAATATTGCATCATTATTATAATCTTAAAGTTATTTTTTAATATAAGCTCATTTAGCTACTATAGCCCATTTAGAATATAAACTTATTTAGCTACTATAGCATTTTTTTAATACTTAGCCCATTAGCCCATTTAGCCAACCATAACATAACCAGCTCAAAAAAACCCGGCCCAACAATTAAATTTACAAAATAGCCCTTCGAACTATGTATCAAGTTACGAAAACTACCTTTACTTTACGTTATTTACAAATTCGACCCAATAAACTTGACCCGTCGCAACGAAGCGCGGGTGTCAATACTTGTTTAAATAATAGAGTACATATTGAACTATATACTAATCCTCGTGACAGATGCTGCCAAAATAGCACTAAGCCTTTTAGCAGGCTCCTCTTGGCCCAGTCTGTAGTGCATTGGTTTGGCCCAAACGTTTGTTTTTATACACGTGACTGGTATTTCCTACTCATACTTTTGCAGTTTCTTTAGAATCTCCCAGAGCACACACACAGATACATGAATTAGGGTTTCAATTTTTGAGTTTGATTTTGAAAGGATTTTTTGTGCCCGAAGATATTGTTACACAAGAGTTAGGCACTTACTTTTGAGGGTTTTTGGTTCCCGCGTTTTTACTCGATCCGTTTTCAATGATTTAGAGGTTATGAGATGATGTTGCTTTGAGCTCTTTGGAGTTGATGGTGTCGCAGGTATGTGGTTTAATTTTGTGTTTTTGTGCCTAATTTGTAACAACGAGATGATCATTTTTGCATATTAAATGTAATAGTTATATGTAAAAGATTAAAAAAATGGCATAACTTATAACATCAAAGTCTCTGTTGGTACAAAGAGGATATACTCTGCAACAACCAGATTTACAAAAGGAGGATGAGAGTCGGTGTGGGATGATAAAATATATGACAAACCAACATATGAATGAAAAACAAAATCCAACCTTTTTTTCATTTTCAAACCCTCTAGATTCCTTCTATATATCATCCATAATACCATATTTTTATATGTGTCCCACTTTTAATCATCTAATATGGGCAGCTTTAATCTATCTAACGAGCTAAACTTTGATTTGAAACCAACTTTTATGCCCAAAACAATCACTAGCTTTCTTGATCAAGTGTTGAAATTCGGTAGTATGTCCGGGAAGGTACTACAAGTTGATGGTTTTGTTAATCGGTTAGAATCTGGAAAAAGTAAAGTTGAAGCGTTTAAACTTTAACTCCCTTTATGCATGCCCCTCATCAATGATGGTATTGGTTCATTTAAAAAAACAGAGAAATTTGGTTCTCGATTGTAGCGGTAAAATTAGGCAACATCATTGCCAATTATATTTTTAATACATATAATCAGAGTGTTTAAGTGAATTAACATTTAATTTTTCTTTTCTTTGTTTGATTACAGGATGAACTTTATGGGAGATGAAGTAGGAGGAGGACCAGTTTCGGCAATGGAAGGTCATCCAAGAGAAGTTGATGCAAGGTAGATACCTAACTTTTACTTTTTATAGTTCGGGGGGGAAAGTTGTTTGAAGGTTTCTATTTATGCTTTTGTATCCGAACTGATTCTGGATTGACGTTAAAGAAGTAGACACCTCCATCAAAGTTATGTTCTTTGATTACTTAAGGTATGCTATGCAAATGGTTGTAATTTAAGCCTTTTGCTCATTTTAAAGGGTGTTTGACATTTTCTCTGAATAGTGATGAACATTTTTCGTTTTAAATTTTGACATGACTGCAGAGTCGCTCTTGTTATTACGGTGCAAGCTCTCCTTTCATAGCTTATTAAATATGTAAGTCGTATGCTTATATCTTATTAAGTTCGAATAGGCTAAACGTATTTGGAAAAAGTAAGTATCTAATTAAAGTTATTGATGTTTTTTTTGCAACGAGCTGATATAGTGTCGCAGAATATATTGAGACACTCCTTACAATGCCTCCCTTATAATGTTTGATGTGTACGTAGTTCAAGGTCTCAATCTACATGGACACTCCAAACAATTTAAAGGAAATGGTCATCGGTCTCTGCAAATAATTTGTCAAAAACATATACAACTACCAAATATTTGTCTTTTGGGCGTTGGTTATATAACTGACTGTATGAAACGCGTTGGCATTGCAGGTATGTAAAAACAAACGGGCGACACAACTACTCAGATAGGTTTGTTAACTTATCTATGTACCTTTTCTAACTGTCACGCACTATGTATAAATCATTTTTCAAACTATATTCATCGGTGTTTGCTTATCGTTGTTGTTGTTGTTGCTGTGCTGAAATAAAGAAACGTGAGAGATAAGGAACGTTCATCATGTGAAGGTATGTTAAATAATGAATTTGCGTCTATACAGATACTTGATTCACAAATACGTTGCTTTACAAGTATGTTGTTGCCTATGCAAAATGCTTTGTGCAATCGGTAATTTTAACTATATTGATATCACATTTTTGTAACAGGCATTAGTAAAGACCAAAAACAAAATGCTTGCAGGTCCCATGAGAATCTCGACTGTGTAACTTCTGCTACTGAACAAGTACTTAAGAATGGTTGTTTATTTAAAAGCAAAAGTCTGCTTAAAAAAAGTAGAGCCGTCAACATTATAACCACCATAGTCATCATAGTCGTCACTGTTCTCCGAAATGAGTGTAGGATGAATTGAGCTCCTTTTTTGGCATAGTGATCTTTCTAAAACGAAGATACTCAAGATGTTGTACTGAATTTATTATTGATCAATATGTAAATACATGTTGTTGACTTACTAGATAATCAACTAATTAGAGTGTTTTGGTATATTTACTCATGAACTGTTAATTGATTGTTTCTATTTGATGAAAAAAAATCAAGTTTATGATTTTCGCTGCTAAGTTATGTACTTTGTCCACTACGCATTCCGCGAATATTAATTATTCAATTTCTTACATTTGTATCGTCTTAACAAAATATATTACCATCGGGCTTCAACAACTTCCGACAACAAGCTAGCCCCGCCGCAACGCGCGGGTAATGTTCCAACTCGTTTGACACACTATCGCAGGAAAAAATCTGCTGGAGGTGCTCAGATAATATATTTTTTTGTTTCAAGGCGCTGAAAACCAAGATCGAGTAAAATGAACCTTTATGGAACATCCATTGAACATATAGCGATCTCCAAAATTGATTCGTTCAAAAAATCGCCAAAACCGATTGATTACACGAAAATTACTCCGTTTATTTTATCTCTATTTCTGCTTATATAAAAGAAATACAGAAGTGTTTAAAAACTCTCAAAGTAGTTACTGATGTACTTATACCACTTATGACTTGCAATATTATATTTTTAATTAATTTATTTTTCTTGGTGCTTTATCTGTGTCGTATCATTGTCACATATCGGTCACGTTAGGAAATTTCATTCAGGTCTCCCTCTAAATCAAGGTGTGCCGGTGATTTCTTGGGGATTGTGAATAATGTGGGCCCCTAAATTCTAAATCTTGGCAACTACGAATACGGTTCACAACAACAAGTTTGCAATGGCTAGCGGACCCGTACAAAGTTCACAAGAGACAGGAAATGACGGAGTTATTGCAGATCAAAAAGCAGGAGCTAGACTCAAGGCTGCGGAGCTGGAAATCCGACGACTGAAAAACGGTTAAAGAGACGAAGCGTTAT
The DNA here is from genome assembly GCA_026074375.1 of Tanacetum coccineum. Lineage (NCBI taxonomy): Eukaryota > Viridiplantae > Streptophyta > Magnoliopsida > Asterales > Asteraceae > Tanacetum > Tanacetum coccineum. Next base: position 57,100 of record BQNB010000434.1, on the reverse strand, counting down.
ATGTCGACTACCAATGAAGAGTTGAATGTGGTACTCAGGGCGAGGCTATTCGGTTGTTTTTACGTATTTTGTTTATCTTACGTTTTTAATTCCGTACACGTATGCTTTTGATTATTTCTGTAACATTTTTTTTTATGAGTGATGAAAGTTTTAATTTTTAATTAAAAAAAGGGTTTGTCCGGTTAGGGTTTCGGTGAGAGTAAAAGCTGATGTGGCGTTGATGTGTCCGGTGAGAGTGTGTTTTTCCGGTGACTAATAAGAGTAGCTTTATAGCTCATAGTTTGACCCAACAAACGATATTCATCCCTATACATGAAACACGTAATCATAATTTCGCAACTATTATAATTTCCCGCTTAAGATTTCTGCCCCTATGCGCGGATACTCGCCTAGTGTAGATACTTTGATAAAATTTACTACAATATAAGTCCCAGGCCTTAAACTTGTTTCCGAGTTATATAGATGTAACAAGCGTGATTGCCCGCGCGATGCTGCGTGACGTTAATTTTTTTTTGCTGGTTTATTTTTTCGGTCTCATGTTTAATACTTTGTTTTTTTTCTTATATGGGCTTATTTGTTGGGCCTCATGTTTAAAGGTTTTTTTTTTGCTATTTGGGTTTTTTTTTTAAATATAATTTTATGAGATTTGGGTAAATATGTGTTAAGCATGATTGATGGCGTGTTGATGCGTGGCATTAATTGATGCGAGGCGGTTAATCTTTTTTTTTTTTTTATTTTTGTGCGGGTTATATTTTCCGGTCTCATGTTATATAGTTTGTTTTTTTATATGGGCCTTATGTGTTAGGCGTAATGTCTTGAGTATTTTTTATCTGAATAAAATCAGTACGTTTTGTAATATTTTTTACTATTTTGTGCCGAACAATTTTCTTATATTGATTGTTCGCGTTTTATTTTTCGGATATCATGTTTAGTAGTTTGTTCTTTTTATATGGGCTTATGTGTTGTTATCATGTGGCGGATATTTTTTGTTCTCAATAAATAGTACTTTTGTATTTTGTTTCCCTTTTTTGTGCCGATAATTTTTTTTTAAGTTGCCAGTTAATGACAAAATGAAAATCCAAAAAAAATGTCAATGGGCCGGCCCAAGTGGAGCCCAATGGGCAGGTTACTGTAGAAACTCGTCAAAACGACGTAGTTTTAAACCCTATTCATAGTATTTATATATTATATATATAATATATAATACTATATATATATATACTATATATATATATATATATAGTTATATAATTTATATATTTATTTAAACGCATGTTGAGATTACAATCACAAAAATACCCACTTTTTCAACCCCATTTCAAAAAATACCCAATTATTTTTCTAAAAGCTAAAATACCTATAAAAATCGCAATTTTTGACATTTTTGCGAAGTTGAAAAAAAAAAAATTAAAATTTTCGATTTTTTAATGAAATATCTCAATTTGCGTTTTTTCCTAAAAAATCGGGAAAAGTTTAGATTTTTTTTTCAATTTCGAACAATTTCGATTTTTTTAATGAAATATATCAAAATTTGACGATTTTTCCTTAAAATATTTTCGATAATATTCTAAAATTTCGCAAATACTCGAAATTTTTCAAAAAAATCGTAAATTTGCGACATTATAAATATACACATTTGCTGTCGTTTTGACAGTGGGTCACCCGCTACAGTAACGGGCTCTCATTTTTGGGCCAGCCCCTTTATTTTATTTTTTTATAATAAATTTGTATGCACAAAGTAGGAATGGAAAAAAAAAATATTACAAAAGTTTTGATTTATTCAGATAAAAAAAATACCCGCGGAAATATCTTCGATACAATAAATAACTTAAAATAATCGATATGGTCACAAACGTACAACCCATTATATTAAAAAAAAACCAATATAACAAAAAAAACAACACTTTAAACATGAGGCACTAGCCTCATGTCATTACTAGTTCTTTTTATTGGTGTAAGTATAGATCTAAAGCCTCGTTCGGATGGAACGAATGGCTCAAAAACCCCTATATTATTGTTTTGTAATCTAGCTCCTTGCTAGTTTTTGTTTCTAATAAAATCGCCGTTCCAAAAAAAAAAAACATGAGGCACTAGCCTAAAATTCGCATAAAATGTGGCCCAAAGTAAAAAAAACTAGCCCAAAATTAGCCTGAAATCTGGCCCAAAGTAAAAAAAAATACAAAACGGTCCCTCAACTTTTAACTATTTACGATTTTTTTACAAAAAAAACACGTCAAGTTTTTATTGTTCACAACTTTTTTACATTCATCGGCCCAAATAAAAAGATATCGAACCGTCCCAAAAAAAGAAAATATTCGAGAAAAAATTAACCCGTCCCAACGCAAAAAAAAAATTCCCTAATCGTACAAAAAATGATAATAAGATAGAGAGAAAAATACTAGCCCAAAATTAGCCTGAAATCTGGCCCAAAGTAAAAAAAATACAAAACGGTCCCTCAACTTTTAACTATTTACGATTTTCTTACACAAAAAATCCCGTAAAAAAATTAACAAAAAAAAACACGTCAAGTTTTTATTGTTCACAACTTTTTTACATTCATCGGCCCAAATAAAAAGATATCGAACCGTCCCAAAAAAAGAAAATATTCGGGAAAAAATTAACCCCTCCCAACGCAAAAAAAAAATTCCCGAATCGTACAAAAAAAGGAAATATCCGGGAAAAAATTAGCCAAAAAAAATACAAAACGGACCCTCACCTTTTAACTATTTACGATTTTCTTACACAAAAAATCCCGTAAAAAAATTAACAAAAAAAACACGTCAAGTTTTTATTGTTCACAACTTTTTTACATTCATCGGCCCAAATAAAAAGATATCGAACCGTCCCAAAAAAAGAAAATATTCGAGAAAAAATTAACCCGTCCCAACGCAAAAAAAAAATTCCCGAATCGTACAAAAAATGAAATATCCGGGAAAAAATTAGCAAAAAAAAAACAACCCAAAAATAGCCTAAAATCTGGCCCAAAGTAAAAAAAATACAAAACGGACCCTCACTTTTAAACTATTACGATTTTCTTACACAAAAATTCCCGTAAAAAATTTACAAAACCGTTCCAAAAAAAAGAAAATATTCAGGAAAAAATTAGCCCGTCCCAACGCAATTTTTTTTTCCCCGAATCATACAAAAAAAAGAAAATATTAAAAATTAACCCCGCCATAACGCATCGCCAAAAAAAAACTCCCGAAACGTAAAAAAAATTATTCGGGAAAAAATTAGCCCCGCCGCAACGCGCGGGTTGAACTGCCATTGCATTTCGCGTATAAACACATTTGTCGACATATCCACTGTCGTGTTTGACACATTGGGCCACAATGCTACAGTTATGGGCTCCCATTTTGGGTAGCCCGTTTTGGTTTTTTTTTTTCTTTCTCAATTTTTTGTTTTGTTTTTTTAAAATTTTGTATGCACAAGTAGGGAGGAAAAAAATTATTACAAAAGTTTCGATTTTTTCAATTATAAAATACCCACGGAAAACATCTTCGTACCTACATTACTTTAAAAATAATCGATATGGTCACAAACGTACAACCCATTATATTAAAAAAAAAACCATATAGCAAAAAAAAACACTTTAAACATGAGGCCCAACACATAAGCCATATAAAAAAAATTATTACTAATATACACATTTGTCGACAAACTAGCCTAAAATTCGCATAAAATGTGGCCCAAAGTAAAAAAAAAAACTAGCCCAAAATTAGCCTGAAATCTGCCCATAAAGTACAAAAAAATACGAAAACGGTCCCTCAAACTTTTTAACTTATTTACGATTTTTCTTTTCACAAAAAAATCCCGTAAAAAAATTAACAAAAAAAACACGTCAAGTTTTTATTGTTCACAACTTTTTTACATTCATCGGCAAAAAAAAAAGATATCGAACCGTCCCAAAAAAAGAAAATATTCAGGAAAAAATTAACCCGTCCCAACGCAAAAAAAAAATTCCCGAATCATACAAAAAAAGATTAATCCCGGGAAAAAAATTAGCCAAAAAAACCCCCAAAATAGCATAAAAACTGGCCATAAGTAAAAAAATAAAACAGGACCTCACCTTTTAACTATTTTGGATTTTCTTTACACAAAAATTCCCGTAAAAATATTTACAAAAACCGTCCAAAAAAAGAAATTATCTCGGAAAAATATTAGCCGTCCCAACGCATAAATTTTTTTCCCCGAATCATACAAAAAAAGAAAATATTAAAAATTAGCCCGCATAAGCCATCGCACAAAAAAACCCCGAAACTTTAAAATAAAATTAATTCGGGAAAACATTTAGCTAATCCACTGTCGTTATGACAGAGGGCGAAAAACATTGCAAGTATCGGGCTCCCATTTGGGCAGCCGATTTTTGTTTTTTTTTTTTTTTAACTTTTGTTGGATCAAGTTGGAGGAAAACAATATTACAAAGTTCGATTTATTCAGATAAAAAAAATACCCGCGGAAACATCTTCGATTACCTAATAACTTTAAAAGAATACGATTAGGTCCCATATCGTATCAACCCATTATAGCTAAAAAAAACACATATTGCAAAAAAAAAACACTTTAAACATGAGGCCCAAAAACAATAAAGCCTTATAAAAAAATTATTACTAATATAACTATTTGTCGCCACAAAATAGCTTAAAATACGCATTATAATGTGGCCCAAAAGTAAAAAAAAAATAGCCCAAATTTAGCCTAAATCTGGGCCCACTAGTTAAAAATAAATACAAATTTCGGTCTCAACTTTTAATATTTAGATTTTCTTACAAAAAAAATCCCGTAAAAAAATTAAACAAAAAAAAACACGTCAAATTTTTATTGGTTCACAAACTTGTTTTACATTCATCGGCCCAAAAAAAAAAGATATCAAACCGTCCCAAAAAAAGAAAATATTCGGGAATAAATATTTTAATACCCGCCCCAACGCAAAAAAAAATTTCCCGAATCGTACAAAAAAAAGAAATATCCAGGAAAAAAATAGCAAAAAAAAAACAACCCAAAAATAGCCTAAAATCTGGCCCAAAGTAAAAAAAATACAAAACGGACCCTCACCTTTTAACTATTTACGATTTTCTTACACCCCGTAAAAAAATTTACAAAACCGTCCCAAAAAAAGAATATTCGGGAAAAAATTAGCCCGTCCCAACGTAATTTTTTTCCCCGAATCATACAAAAAAAGAAAATATTAAAAATTAGCCCCGCCATAACGCATCGCCAATAAAAAACCCCCGAAACGTAAAAAAAATTATTTAGGAAAAAATTAGCCCCGCCGCAACGCGCGGGTTCTTTTGCTTATTTATAACGAATATCGCAAATTTATGGATAAAACTTGCGAGATTTTCATTTATTTGCGAGATTTTCTTGCAAATTTTGGATAAAACGTGTTGTATTGTTATTTCTTGCTTATTTTCGTGTTTTTCACTAAAAAACTCATATGTGTTCACAAAAACCTCAATTTTGACATGAAATCCGTCAAAGAAACCGTCAAAATACGTGTGTGTAAAGGAGGTGCATGGGAAAGAGTAGCTGGTGCGTTGGAGTATATGCCGTTAAATTGTGTAAAACGTACACTAATTTTACCATTATTGTCATCATATTCATGTTTACTAGAAGCGGTATCCGAGAGGCTAGATATCGATGCTAGTAGTGGTTTTATGTTAACTTACAATTCGGACAATGATATTGTAGAGGTATGTGATGATTTGGAAGTCAATGAATTTATGGAATTTATTGTTAAAAGTAGTAGAATTGTTACGTTGTGTATTGTTGAGTCTAGTGTACATGGTACGCAATTATCAACTACGGGAAGCAATCAACAAAGCAATTCTATTCATGCTACCCCGTCTGTAAACGTATTTCATAAAAATATCGATTTTTTTTTGATATTTTTCAGAAATATCGAAAATTTGCGATATTCTTTAAAAATATCGAAAAATTTAGATATTTTTATCTAAAATTTGCGATATTTTTCAGAAATATCGAAAATTTTCGATATTCCAAAAATTATAAAATATTATTAGATTTTTTTATCTTAATAAATTGGCGATTATTCTAAATATTCGCACAAATTTTCGATATTTTTGAGATAATTAATTTTAATTTTTTGGCCAATATTGGCTAAAAAAATCATAATTTTTTTTGATTTTTTTTCAATTTCGCAAAAGTTTCTTTAGTGCGTTTTTTAGGGGTATTATGGTTTTTAGCCTCTCAAAAATGAAGTTTCGGTTTTTAATTTTGTTGTTCCCCCGTGGGGGACAATAAAAAGCGGTTTTGGAGTAATTTTGTGAAGTGAGGTTGAAAAAAATAGGTATTTTTTTTTTATTTTCACTTGTTTTTTTAATACAAATACTCAAACCAGGATTCGCATGATTTCAAATCGATTAGTCTAACCGTCTCGTAACTTTATAGGGAACTCTTACGTGGATAATAACTCGGTCAGATTTTAGATATTTAGGAGGAGGCGTCACTTAGCCGAGCCTGTTTCTATGTTTTTTTCTCAATTAAGCTGGCTAGCTGGAAATATGATACCAAACTCCAACTGAAGCCTTAGCTCAAGTTGGCCACCTGAGGTATCGCTTAAGGAGGCATGTTGGAGGGTGGTTTTAACTTCTCTAGGACAAGGTCACTATAAGTTCGAGTAAATTGTTAGTGAGCGATGAGGGGTTTCCTTTCCACGAAGTGCGTAAAGGGGAAGGGTTTGTCGCCTATTGCCTTTGGGTTTGACCAACCATGGTTCGATAGTGGGATCTCGCTTACGCCTTCTGGGTTAGGGGCCATTAGTTATGCGCCACAAATTAAGTCTATAAAAGACAAGTGGATTATGCAATCGAATCTTTTGTATCAAAGTAGAAGCCATATGGGTAGAATAATCTGGTATGTTATTCTTCTTTTCCAATTTCCAAATCGAATCAGGTCAATATAAAAAAATGACATTTGATCTCTTATCTCCCGCATTACTTAAACTGTAGAGAATATTGTGCTTAAATTAATTTTGTCCCTTCTAACAAACCACTCGCAACATCTCTCGCGCTTTCCTCACATCACGACCACTTCCACATACTTCACTTGCTTTCATTAAATCCTCTTCACATAAGCCGACATCTCACTTGTTAACAGCTCCTCAAAGGAGTTATTAGAGATTTTTTATAACATATAAACAAAAATACCCAATTACATACTAATCCTTTTTTTTTTAAAAATTCCATATCTATTTCTACTGAATTGGGATTGATTAAGACTACTTTACAAAATAACCGTAAGTACCAAGAATATTAAGAAGACAAAAACCAGAAATCCTCAATTTCCTTAAAATTCAAAAGGAAATAATAAAGAACCCCTATTTTCGTTATATGATTATATATTCCAACGAATTGAAAAGAATGATATTTAAACTAGCGATCCAACTGGGATGAAAATATTGAACTGAAAAGATGGTGGATCTAATGGAGGTGTTTAGGGGAAGGAGAGAGAGTTCTAGGTTATATGCAGGTTTTTACGTTTCACGAATAAAAAGATGTGCCGAAAAGAAAGGAGATCCAAACACATACTTAATAGGTTTTGGTATCGAGCTTGCAGAGATAAAAGTGGATATAATAGCGGCGGTTAGAGGTGAGACGACGTAGGAGGTGGTGGTGCTGGTTGCGTATTCAGTGACCGGTAATGGTTGATATGTTAATTTAGAGGCGCATGTGGTGAGAATGAATGTTTGAGAAGAGATGTTTTGAGATATGATTAAATTTATAGGGAGAAGGAACAGATGAGGATTTTATTGTAAATTTTTGATGGTGGTGGAATACTTATGAAGAATTGAGTGCGGGTGAGGGGGGTTTTGAGCCATCTACTCAATTAGAAGACCCATTAAACAGCGATAGCCTTCATGCACAAAGTGAATTAATGATAACATGTATAATTATAACTTTGGTGGACGCACAAATCTAGTTCCTTAAGAGGCCATTAAAGTGAAATTTTATCATCCATTAAGACTCAATGAGCCTCGGTCTTTGTGATCACATTTAATAAAAACTTAATTAATTTCGTGGTGAGCAGAAAAACCGTAATAAACGAATAAATCGGAAAATCGAAACCGAATGATACACGGAAAAAAACAATTGACCAGATCGAACTCTACAATCTAATCAGAACAGTACATATTGCCAAAATCGTAACCCTAAACTACAATCTGTTTTTCGGGTTGCGATATGGGTTTGACTCATCTGAACCTCGAAAAACCGAAATTTATTATAAAAAATATATAATTATTTATACTAATTTATTATATATACTATCGACTATTTTAAAATTTTATCCATATTTTAATTATAAATTAATTTTTACTTTGCATTCGAGAATGATAAAAATTTTAGGCTAAATATTCTATGTAATTTTTTTTTTAAAAATAAAAATGCTGTTAATTGGGTTATTAGGGTGCTAACCAAAAAACCGAATCCGAATTCAAATTCCGATTTTCGATTCGATTATTGACAAGAAAAAAAATTATACTTAAAAACCCGATTAACCCAAAACCGTCAACACCCTAAATTACTCTATAATACAATTCACAAATGTGGCACTGTAGCAGCTACTGTGCTTGCTACAGTGCTACAGTACCGGCCAAAAAATTAGCCTAGAATCCGGTCTAAACTAAAAAAATTTTTTTTTTACAAAACGGACCCTCAACTTTTAACTGTTTACGACTTTTTCACATAAAAAAAAGGCCCCTTAAGTTATTTTATTCGCCCCCCGCCGCAACGCGCGGGTTAAATTCCAACTCGTTAATAACCAATTAGGTAATTGACGCATTACTGGACCTGATTTAAAATTCGTAACTGCTTTAAGTGTTTGGGCTAAAAAAGCAAATAATTGGGCTAACTTTGTGGTATTAAGTTCTAACTTAGAAACATTAAATTCACTCCCACATTACCATTTGTGCTCTCATGAATTCATGAAGAACAAGCAAAGATTACCCGCGCGTTGCTGCGGGCGTTATTTTTTCGCGCGTTATTACGGGGCATTTTTTTTTGTTCGGGTTAATTTCTTCGGTCTCATGTTTAATAGTTTGTTTTTTTCTCATATTAAATGACAATTTTTTTTTTCAATAAAGGGGTTATTTTTTTTTTTTTTTTGCCCAGGGCGATAGAAAGTCGTAAACGTAATTTTTTTTTTCTTCTTATTTTTGACGAAAGAAGGGGGGAGTATAAAGTTTTTTTTTTCCGGCCGATGAACAGTAACCACCGGTATTAAAAAAAAATTAAATTTTTTTTGGGCCGATGAACAGTAACCACCGGGCCTAGCCGATGTGGGCTACACTGTTCATCGATGAACAGTAAGCCGACCTCACTGTTTTTGTCATGTAGCGTAATGCTAATTAAGATATACAAGCAAAGATTACCCGCGCGTTGCTGCGGGCGTTATTTTTTCGCGCGTTATTGCGGGGCATTTTTTTTTGTTCGGGTTAATTTCTTCGGTCTCATGTTTAATAGTTTGTTTTTTTCTCATATTAAATGACAAATTTTTTTTTTCAATAAAGGGGATATATATATTTTTTTTGCCCAGGCCGATAGAAAGTCGTAAACGTAATTTTTTTTTCTTCTTATTTTTGACGAAAGAAGGGGGGAGTATAAAGTTTTATTTATTTTTCCCGATGAACAGTAACCATCGGTATAAAAAAAAATTACCAAAAAAAAATAATTTGGACCGATGAACAGTAACCATCACTGTTCATCGATGAACAGTATCCCGTTACTGTTTTTGACAGTATATGTAATGGTTGCCAAAAGTTCAATATAGACCCAATCCTAGCCACTCATTTTTCATTAAAAAAAAAGGTGGAAAGTGAGTTTTTTTATTTTTGTAAAAAAAAAGGTGGAAATTGTTTTGCGTAACGATTTACCGTTTGTAAGATATTTTATTTTAAAAAAAAAGGTGGAAAGTGAGTTTTTTTATTTTTGATGAAAAAATGAGTGGCTAGGATTGGGTCTATATTGAAACTTTGGCAACCATTACATATACTGCCAAAAACAGTAACGGGCTACTGTTCATCGATGAACAGTGATGGTTACTGTTCATCGGCCCTATTTTTTTGGTAAATTTTTTTATACCGGTGGTTACTGTTCATCGGCCGGAAAAAAAAAAAACTTTATACTCCCCCCTTCTTTCGTCAAAAAATTAGAAGCAAAAAAATTACGTTTACGAGCTTTCTATCGGCGCTGGGCAAAAAAAAAATATATATATCCCCTTTTATGAAAAAACAAAGTTTGTAATTTCATATGAGAAAAAAAAACTATTAAACATGAGACCGAAGAAATTAACCCGAACAAAAAAAAAATGCCCCGCAATAACGCGAGAAAAAATAATGCCCTCGCAGCAACGCGCGGGTAATCTTTGCTTGTATATCTTAATTATCCATTAACTTACAAGACCAAAAAACAGTGAGCCCGCACACCGGCCCTTATGTTCATCGACGATCTGAACTGTGTAGCCCACATCGGTTGGCCCGGTGGTTACCATTCATGGCTCCAAATTATTTTATTACGGTGGTTACTGTATCATCGGCGAGAAAAAAAAAAACTTGATACTCCCTCCTTCTTTTGGTCCAAAAATATGGAAGAAAAAAAAAAATTACGTTTACGACTTCTATCGGCATGGGCAAAAAAAATCCCCTTTATTGAAAAAAAAATTGTCATTTAATATGAGAAAAAAAAGATCTATTAAACAATGAGATCCGAAGAAAATTAACCCGAACAAAAAAATATGCCCCGTAATAACGCAATAACTCGCGAAAAAAATAACGCCCGCAGCAACGAGCGGGTAATCTTTCCTTGTTCTTCATGAATTCATAGAGGAGCACAAGATGGTAAATAGTGGGATGTGAAATTTAAAGTTGTTTCTAAGTTTAGAAACTTAATACCACAAAGTTTAGACTTTATTTGCTTTTTTGTCCAAACACTTAAAGCAGTTACGGAAATTTTAAAATCAGGCTCCAGTAATGCGTCAATTACCTATTGGTTATTAACGAGTTGGAATTTAACCGGCGCGTTGCGGCGGGGGGCGAATAAAAATAACTCGAGGGGCCTTTTTTTTTAATTTATGTGAAAAAGTCGTAAACAGTTAAAAGTTGAGGGTCCGTTTTGTAATACTTTTTTTTTTTTTTTAGTTTTTGGCCGGATTTTGGGTAATTTTTTGGTCTGTTACAGTAGCACTGTAGCCGAAACAATGTAGCGAGTACGTGCCACCTATTTGTGAATTGTATTATAGAGTAATTTTAGGGTGTTGATCGTTTCGGTTATCGGGTTTTTAAGTTAATTTTTTTTTGTCAATAATCGAATCGAAAATCGAATTTGAATTCGGTTCGGTTTTTGGGTTGACCCGAATAACCCGAATTACACAATTTATTTAAAAAAAAAATTACATAGATATTTAGCAAAAATTTTTATCATTTCAAGCATAAAAATTTATTTTTTTATATTAGGATAAAATTTTAATAGTACCGTTTATATTTCATTTAATTATATAAAATTATATAATTTTTTATATATTCGGTTTTCGGTTCATAGATTGTCTCAAAACCCATAATCCAACCCGAAATAGTCAGATAGATTTGTAGTTTGGTTGTTTTTGGCCAAATTAGGTTCGTTTATTAGTTCGATCAAATGTTATTCGGTTCAGTTCGGTTTCGATTTTCGATTTATTCGGTTATTTCGGTTTTTCTGCTCACACGTAATTAATTAAATGTGAACAAAGACCGGCTCAGTGAGTCTAAGGGGTTGTTTATTTTTCACTTAATGGCCTCTTAAGTAACAGATTGGGTCCACCAAGTTATATTTACATGTTTTCTTTTTCATTTTTGCATTTATGGCTCTCTTTAATGGGTTATTTGCAAGTAGAGGCCTCTATAAACTCCCCTCTCCACACTCAGTGCTCATAGTGTATTTTCTCACCATCAAGAATTTACAATAATATCCTCATTCTTCCTTTCTCCCTGTATTTATCTATATCATCAAACAATACCTCTTCTCAACATACTTACATTCTCCAATTTGCCTCTAATTAATACATTCAATCAACCCACTACCTGGTCAACTGAAGCGTACGCATCCTTCACAGCCACCACCACCCTCCGCCGTACAGTCCTCCTCTATACCGTACGCTATTTTATACACTTTTTTGACATGCTCTTATCTAAAATCATTTATTATTATTTTGGGAAATCTCCCTTTATTTGTCGGCACATCTTATTTATTTCGGGATCTGATAACAACCAATGACATTCTACCTTAGAACTCTCTCTCCTGTCCCTAAACTCCGCATAGATCCACCATTCTTTCAGTTCAATTATTTTCATCCCAGTTGGATCGCTATTTAAATTTCTTTCTTTTTCCTCAAATCGTTGAAAGTATATTCATATTTACGGAAATAGGGGTTTCTTTATTTCATTTGATTTAGGAAATTCGGTTTATGGTTTTGTTATCCACTAATTTATGGTTTGACTGTAGTTAATAATAACCAATTCGCTGAAATAAGGAATATGGATTTTTAATTAAAATAAAGATTTGAATTTTTGAATTGGGTTATTTTGTTAATCAGGTATTAAAAAAACTTTAATCTCTTTTGGGGTATTTATGGTGATGGACTGTGAAGAGTGTATGTAGCAAGTAGGGCAGTGGGTACCGGTGGTTGTCCGGAAGCGGAGGGTTGTTGGGTGGTGCTTGAAGGACTAGATTATTCATTCTACATTAGCCTCTACTATTACATTTAGTGGAAAGAAGGTATCAAATTGTCATTTGTTATTTTGAATGTCTTAATTTGTGATAAGGCAAAAAGAGAAAACACCAAGTTATTCTCCCCATATCCTCTACTTTATCAATAGAGTTTGCATATCCATCTTTTTTTTAGAAACGGTAATTGTGGGCTACATATGGAACCGATATCCCATGATGGCGTTAGCAGAGCTCCACACACAACAGGTTGGGTCCAACCAGAAGGCAATGGCACGCCTTCCTCTTTATAGCAGCAGTGAAGAAAACCCCTATCGCACCTAGACAAAGGGACTCGAACTGTCTCGAGGTCCTTGCCTAGGAGGGTTATAAACTCCCATCAAGACTAATTAGGAGACCTAAGGTGCCAACTGAGCTAAAGCTCAGTTGGTTGAGTTTGCATATCCTTAGCCACTTAATGAGAAAAAAAAAAGAAACAGCGCCTAAAGGACACCCCACCTCCTCCTAAAATTCTAAACTCGAACGGTATGTAGATAGAAAGGGGCCCCCCACCCCCCCCTCCCCCAAGGTCATATTTCTCAAAGTACACAATCAACCATGCAAATGGCTTGAATTTGTTTAAAAAAACCAATGTGTAATAAAAAATTACAAGATCCTTGTTTTTTTCAACACCATAACTTCACTACCTATATACCAATTATTTTTCCCAAAAAAGCCAATATTACCAATAAAAATCGCAATCTCTTTGATATTTGCGTAATTGAAAAAAAATCATTACAATTTTTGATTTTTTTTTAGCAAATATTGCAATAAAAATACTGATTATTTCTCATAAAAAAGCAAATATTCGACAAAAATTTTGCGAATATATTTTTAGGAAATAATACGCACTAAATTTTAGATATTTTAAATAAATATCTTAATTTTTTTTTTTATAGTTTTTTTGGGGTATATCGACAATTTTCCGATATTTACTGATACAAATATCGCAAATTTTAGATCATATAATGATCTCAAATTTTTCAGATTTTTTAAAGATCATATCGCAAATTTTCGACTTAATGATTATGCACACAGAATATCAAAATAAAATATTTAGACATTTGTATGAAATTACAATTTTCAGACCGGGGTTTCATGAATAGAATTGCTTTGTTGGATTGCGTCCCGTAGTGATATATTGCGTTACCATAGTACATAGACCCCCTACTAAACATTACTACGCAACGTAACATTTCTCATAACTTTTACCACAAAATTTCATAAATTCATTGACATTCAAGATTCCATTCGCTCTACTAAATCTACTTTACATATTACGTTGTCCGAATTGTAAGTTAATCATTTATAAATAACTAACTACTATAACATCGATATCTGCTCCTCTCGGTATACGCTTTCGAGAGTAAACATGAAATATGATTGACATTATTGGTAAAATTAGTGTAAGTTTACACTAATTTAATGGCTTTCATCCAAGCACCATATACTCTTTACCATGATCCACCATTTTCACCAACGTTATTTTAGGACAGTTTCTTTGTCGGATTTATGTCAAAATTAGAGGTCTTTGTGAACAACAAAATGAGTTTTTTAGTTTGAAAAACACCGATAAATAAGCAAATAAATCAACAATACAACACGTTTTATCAAAATTTTGCAAGAAAATCTCGCAAAATAAATGAAAATTCGCAAGTTTTATCCAAAAATTTGCTGATTTTGTTATTAAAACAAGCAAAAGAAACCGCGCGTTGCGGCGGGGGGCTAATTGTTTTCCTAAATAATTTTTTTTACGTTATCGGGGGTATTTTTTATTCGGAGTATGCGTTATTGGCGCGGGCCTAATTTTTTAATTATTGTTTTCTCTTTTTTTGTATGATTCTGGTATGGGAAAAAATTTTACGTTGGGACGGGCTCATCAATTTTTCCGATTATTCTTTTTTTGGGACGGTCTGTTTTGTAATTTTTTTTTACCCGGCGGTGTATAGTAAATCGTAAATAGTTTAAAAGGTGGTGGTCCGTTTTGTATTTTATTTTACTTTGGGCAGATTTTTGGCTATTTTTGGTGTGTTTTTTTTTTGCCTTTTTTTTTCCTGGATATTTCTTTTTTTTGTAAGATTCGGGGAAATTTTTTTTGGCGTTGGGGCCGGGTTAAAATTTTTCACGAATATTTTCTTTTTTTGGTAGTCGTTTGTGATATCTTTTTTTTTTTTGGGCGAATGAATGTAAAAAAGTTGTGAAAACAATAAAATTTGACGTGTTGTTTTTTTTTTTTGTTAATTTTTTTACGGGATTTTTGTGTATGGAATAAATCGTAATTTGTTAATGTTGAGGGACCGTTTTTGTATTTTTTTTATTTCGGGCCAGATTTCTTGGGCTAATTTTGGGTAGTTTTTTTTTTACCTTTGGGCCACATTTCTATGCGAATTTTAGGCTAGTTTTGCTCGCCAAATGTGTATATTTGTAATAATTTTTTTTATTTGGCTTATTGTGTTTGGCCTCATGTTTAAAGTGTTTTTTTTTTGCTATTGGTATTTTTTAATATATGGGTTGTCGTTGTGTCCATCATCGTATTATTTTAAAAGTATGAGTTATAGAAGATGTTTCTGCGGGTATTTTTTTATCTGAATAAATCGGTACTTTTGTAATATTTTTTCCCCCTATTTTGTGCCAACAAAATGTTAAAAAAAAAAAAAAAAAACAAAAATCGGCTGGACCCAAAATGGGAGCCGGTTACTGTAGCATTGTGGCCCACTGTCAAAACGACAGTGGATTTTTTTTCCCGAATAATTTTGTTTTTTATGTTTCGGGGGTTTTTTTGGGGCGATGCGTTATGGCGGGGATTAATTTTCTCATATTTTCTTTTTTTGTTGAATACGGGGTAAAAAATTTTGCGTAGGGCGGGCTTAATTTTTTTCCCGAATATTTTCTTTTTTTGGGACGGTTTTGTAAATTTTTTTACGGGAATTTTTGTGTAAGAAAATCGTAAATAGTTAAAAGGTGAGGGTCCGTTTTATTTTTTTTACTTTGGGCCAGATTTTATGCTATTTTTGGGTTTTTTTGGCTAATTTTTTCCCGGATATTTCTTTTTTTTGTACGATTCGGGAGGGAAATTTTTTTTTGCGTTGGGACGGGTTAATTTTTTCCCGAATATTTTCTTTTTTTGGGACGGTTTCGATATCTTTTTTTTGGCGATGAATGTAAAAAAAGTTTTGTGAAAAATAAAACTTGAGTGTTTTTTTTGTTAATTTTTTTTACGGGACTTTTTTGTGTAAGGAAAATCGTAAATTGAGTTAAAAGTTGAGGTCCGGTTTCGTATTTATTTTTTTACTTTGGGCCAGATTTCAGGCTAATTTTGGGCTAGTTTTTTTTTTTTTTACTTTGGGCCACATTTTATGCGAATTTTAGGCTAGTTTGTCGACAAATGTGTATATTAGTAATAATTTTTTTTATATGGCTTATGTGTTGGGCCTCATGTTTAAAGTGTTGTTTTTTTTGCTATATGGTTTTTTTTTTAATATAATGGGTTGTACGTTTGTGACCATATCGATTATTTTAAAGTTATTAGGTATCGAAGATGTTTCCGTGGGTATTTTTTTATCTGAATAAATCGAAACTTTTGTAATATTTTTTTCCTCCTACTTTGTGCATACAAATTTAAAAAAAAAAAAAAAAAAAAACCAAAATCGGGCTGGCCCAAAATGGGAGCCCATTACTGTAGCATTGTGGCCCACTGTCAAAACGACAGTGGATTTGTCCACAAATGTGTTATACAAGCAAAAGAACCCGCGCGTTGCGGCGGGGCTAATTTTTTCCCGAATAATTTTTTTACGTTTCGGGGGTTTTTTTTGGCGATGCGTTATGGCGGGGTTAATTTTTAATATTTTCTTTTTTTTTTGTATGATTCGGGGAAAATTTTTTTGCGTTGGGACGTGCTAATTTTTTCCTGAATATTTTCTTTTTTTTGGAACGGTTTTGTTAATTTTTTACGGGAATTTTTGTGTAAGAAAATCGTAAAATAGATAAGGTGAGGGTCCGTTTTGTATTTTTTTTACTTTGGGCCAGATTTTTAGGCTATTTTCTCGGTTTGTTTTTTTTTTGCTAGGTTTTTTCCCGGATATTTCCTTTTTTTGGTACGATTCGGGAATTTTTTTTTTGCGTTGGGACGGGTTATTTTTCATCGAATATTTTCTTTTTTTGAGGACGGTTCGATATCTTTTTTTTTGGGCGATGAATGTAAAATATTTGTGAACAATAAAAATTGACGTTGTGTTTTTATTTGTTATTTTTTTTACGATTTTTTTGGGTAAGAAAAATTGTAAATAGTTAAAAGGTGAGGGTCCGTTTTGTATTTTTTTTTTGCTAATTTTTTCCCGGATATTTCCTTTTTTTGTACGATTCGGGAATTTTTTTTGCGTTGGGAGGGTTTATTTTTTCCCGAATATTTTCTTTTTTTGGGACGGTTCGATATCTTTTTATTTGGGGTATGAATGTAAAAAGTTTAAGCTGTGTGAACAATAAAATCTTGACGTGGTTTTTTTTGTTAATTTTTTTACGGGATTTTTTGTGTAAGAAAATTGTAAATAGTTAAAAGTTGAGGAGCCGTTTTGTATTTTTTTTATTTTTTGGGGCCCAGATTTATGTAATTTTGGGTTAATTTTTTTCCCGGTTATTTCATTTTTTTGTCTGTCGATTAGGGATTTTTTTTTTGCGTTGGGAGGGTTAATTTTTACTCTCGAATTTTTTTTTTTTGGGACGGTTCGATATCTTTTTATTTGGGCCGATGAATGTAAGAAAAGTTGGTGAACAATAAAAAAAACTTGACGTGTTTTTTTTGTAAAAAAATCGTTAAATAGTTAAAAGTTATTGACGGACCGCTTTCGTACTTTTTTTTTCTTTGGGCAGGGGATTTCAGGGCTAATTTTGGGCTTAGTTTTTTTTTTTACTTTGGGCCACATTTTATGCGAATTTTAGGCTAGTGATCATGTTTTTTTTTTTTTTTGGAAACGGCGATTTTATTTTGATACAAAAATAGCAAGGAGCTAGATTACAAAAACAAGATATAGGGTTTTTGAGCCATGCGTTCCATCCGAACGATGGCTTTAGATCGATACTTACACCTTTAAAAAGAATAGTAATGACATGAGGCTAGTTATGCCTCATGTTTAAATGTGTTGTTTTTTTTTGTTATATTGGTTTTTTTTAATATAATGGTTGTTCGGTTTTGAAATGATCGATTTTTTTTTAAAGTATTAGGTATCGGAAGACTGTTTCCAGCGTGGTATTTTTTTTATCTGAATAAATCAAAACTTTTGTAATTTTTTTTTTCCATTCCTACTTTGTGCATACAAATTAAAAAAAAAAAAAAAAAAAGGGCTGGCCCAAAAATTGGAGCCCGTTACTGTAGCGGGTTGTTCCCACTGTAACAACGACAGTGTTATTAGTCACAAATGTTATATTTTATATGTCGAAAATTTACGTTTTTTTTGAAAAATTTCGTGTAGGAAGTATTTGCGAAATTTTAGAATATTAGCGAAAAATTTTTTTAAGGAAAAACTCGCAAATTTGAGGATATTTAATTAAAATCGAAAAATTTTCGAAATTGAAAAAAAATCTAAACTTTTCGTATTTTTTTTAGAAAAAATCGCCAAATGTGTGAATACTTTCATTAAAAATCGAAAATTTTAGGATTTTTTTTCAATCTTCGCATAAAACTGTCAAAAAAAAATTTGGATTTTTATACGTATTTTTATCTTTTATAGAAAAAATATTTGGGTATTTTGTGAATGGGGTTGAAAAAATATGAAAAAAAAAATGGGGTATTTTTGTGATTGTATTCAAAGTGGGTTATATATATATATATTTTTAGATAATATTTATATATATATATTATATCAATATATATATATATATATATATATTATATATATTTTATACTATGAATGAGTTAAAACTATGTCGTTTTGACATGGTTGCTACAGTAACCGGCCCATTGGGCTCCCACTTTGGGCCGGCACATTTGACAATTTGTTTTTGGTTTTTTTTTTAACTTGGCAACTTTAAAAAAAATTACTCGGCACAAAATAGGAAACAAAATTACAAAAATACTTATTTATTCAGATCAAAAAATATCCGCGACATGAGACCAAACACATAAGCCCATATAAAAAAACAAAACATATTAAAACATGAGGATCGAAAAAATAACCGCGAACAAATCATATAAATAATTGTTCGGCACATAAAATAGGATAAACATATTACAATCGTTTACTGATTTATTCAGATAAAAAATACTCTCAGACATGACGACTTAAACACATAATGCCCAATAAAAAAACAAACTATTAAACATGAGACCGAAAAATAAACCCGCACAAAATTAAAAAAAAAGTTTACGCCTCGCATCAATTAATGCCACGCATAACGCGCGAACAATCATGCTTAACACATATTTACCCAAATCTCATAAAATTATATTAAAAAAAACCCAAATAGCAAAAAAAAAACTTTTTAAACATGTTCTGGTTCCCAACAAATTAAACCCACTATAAGAAAACAACAAGTATTAAAACATGAGACCGAAAAAAATAAACAACAAAAAAAAAAATTAAGCCAAGCAGGCAATCGTCCTGCGGGCAATCACGCTTGTTCCATCTATATAACTCGGGACAAGTTAAGGCCTGGGACTTTATCTGTAGTAAATTTTATCAAAGTATCTACACTAGGCGAGTATCCGCGCATAGGGGCAGAAATCTTAAGCGGGAAATTATAATAGTTGCGAAATTATGATTACGTGTTTCATGTATAGGGATGAATATCGTTTGTTGGGTCAAACTATGAGCTATTAAGCTACTCTTATTAGTCACCGGAAAAACACACTCTCACCGGACACATCAACGCCACATCAGCTTTCACTCTCACCGAAACCCTAACCGGACAAACCGTTTTTTTTTAATTAAAAATTAAAACTTTCATCACTCATAAAAAAAACGTTACATAAATAATCAAACAAGCGTAGTGTACGAATTAAAAACGTTAAACTTACATAGATAAACAAAATACGTTAAAATCAATCGAATTGCCTGCCTGAAAGTACACACTTCAACTCATTCATTGGTGTCGGATCATATAACGCTTCGTCTTTTTAACGGTTTTTCAGTCGTCAGATTTCCAGCTCCGCAGCCTTGAGTCCAGCTCCTCCTTTTTGATCTGCAATAACTCCATCATTTCCTGTCTCTTTTGAACTTTGTACGGGTCGCTAGCCATTGCATACTTGTTGTTGTGAACCGTATTCGTAGTGGCCAAAGATTTAGAATTTTAGGGGGCCCACATTTTCACAATGCCCCAAAAATCACCGGCTCACCTTGATTTAGAGGGAGTCATGAATGAAATTTGCCAAACGGGACGATTTGTGACAATGTTACGACACTGATAAAAGCAGCCAAAGAAAAATATATAGATGTAAAATATAATATTGCAAGTCATAAGTAGTATAAGTACATCAGTAACTATTTTGAGAGTTTTTAAACACTTCTGTATTTCTTTTATATAAGCAGAAATAGAGATAAAATAAACGGAGTAATTTTCGTGTAATCAATCGGTTTTGGCGATTTTTTGAACGAATCAATTTTGGAGATCGCTATATGTTCAATGGATGTTCCATAAAGGTTCATTTTACTCGATCTTGGTTTTCAGCGCCTTGAAACAAAAAAATATATTATCTAAGCACCTCCAGCAGATTTTTTCCTGCGATAGTGTGTCAAACGGGAGTTGGAACATTTACCCGGCGAGTTTGGGCGGGGCTGCTTGTTGTCGGAAGTTGTTGTAAGCTCCGAATGAGTAACTAATATTTGTTAAGACGATACAAATGTAAGAAATTGAATAATTAATATTCGCGGAATGCGTAGTGGACAAAGTACATAACTTAGCAATGAAAATCATAAACTTGAAATTTTACATCCGATAGAAACAGAATTAATAGCATCATCAGTAAGTATATCAAAACACTCTAATTAGTTAATTATCATAGCAAGTCAACATGTATTTACATATTGATCAATAATAAATTCAGTACAACATCTTGAGTATCTTCGTTTTGAAAGATCACTATGCCAAAAAGGATCTTCAATTCATCCCTACACGCATTTCGGTGAAACAGTGACGATTTTTTATGATGACTGATGGTGGTTTTAATGTTGACGGCCTCTTACTTTTTTTTAGCAGGATTTTCTTGTAAATAAACAGACCATTCTTATAGACCTTGTTCAGTAGCAGAAGTTATCACAGTCGAGATTCTCATGGGACTGCAAAGCATTTTGTTTTTGGTCTTTACTAATGCCTGTTACAAAAATGTGATATCAATATAGTTAAAATTACCGATTGCACAAAGCATTTTGCATAGGCAACAACATACTTGTAAAGCAACGTATTTGTGAATCAAGTATCTGTATAGACGCAAATTCATTATTTAACATACCTTCACATGATGAACGTTCCTTATCTCTCACGTTTCTTTTATTTCAGCACAGCAACAACAACTATAACGATAAGCAAACATCGATGAATATAGTTTGAAAAATGATTTATACATAGTGCGTGACAGTTAGAAAAGGTACATAGATAAGTTAACAAACCTATCTGAGTAGTTGTGTCGCCCGTTTGTTTTTACATACCTGCAATGCCAACGCGTTTCATAAAGTCAGTAATATAACCAACGCCCAAAAGACAAATATTTGGTAGTTGTATATGTTTTCGACAAATTATTTGCAGAGACCGATGACCATTTCCTTTAAATTGTTTAGAGTGTCCATGTAGATTGAGACCTTGAACTACGTACACATCAGACATTATAAGGGAGGCATTGTAAGGAGTGTCTCAATATATTCTGCGACACTATCTGTTCATTGCAAAAAAAACATCAATAAGCTCTAATTAGATACTTACTTTTTCCAAATATGTTTAGCCTATTCAAACTTAATAAGATATAAGCATACGACTTGCATATTTAATAAGCTAGTGGATGAGGTTTAGGCACCGTAATAACTCATGAGCGACCTCTGATGCATGTCAAAATTTTAAAACGAAAAAATGTTCATCACTATTCAGAGCAAAAAAAGGGAAAAATGACAAAACACCTATTAAATTGATCAAAGGCTGAAATCTATAACCATTTGCATAGCATACCTTAAGTAATCAAAGAACAGAACTTTGATGGAGGTGTCTACTTCTTTAACGTCAATCCAGAATCAGTTCGGATACAAAAGCATAATAGAACTTCTATACAACTTACGTACTATAAAAAGTAAAGTTTGGTATCTACAATTGCTTCTTGGGATTGGCCTTCCGTTATCGAAACTGGTCCATCCTCTACTGATCCCTTTATATGGTATCCTGTTAAGTAAAAAAGAAAAGAAAATATTAAATGTTAATTCACTTAACACCTGAGTAATATGTATTTCAAATATTATTATTGCATGTTGTTGGCAGTAATTGTACCCGATTAATTCGTGAACACCTAATTTCTCTGTTTTTTTTTTTATATGAACCAATTCCATCATGGATGAGGGGCATGAATAAGGGATTTAAAGTTTAATCGGCTTCAACTTTACTTTTTGTCAGATTCTATTCGATTATCATTAAACCTTCTAATTGTAGTACCTTCCCGGACACTCTACCGAATTTCATCACTTTGTTCAAAGAAATGCTGTGAGTGTTTTTGGCATATATTGTTGGGTTGCTTTTCAAAGTTGGGTGACTTGTTTGATAGATTTTTCGACAATTTATTAGTGGTGGTTTGTGGGTCATTTGTTATTTGTGGGGTGGTGTGAGGTGTGTGTGTTGGTTTCAGTGTGGGGGGGTTTTGGTTTTTTGGGTGGTGGTGGGCGGGAATGGGATGGGGCGGGGGGTGAGGGGAGAGGGGGAAGGCGACTTGGTAAGTTGAGAGGGGGGTCCGGCGTGAGGGGGTTTAGGTGAGGGGGGGAGGGGGGGTGGTGGTGATGGGGGGGGGGGGGGGGAGAGGGGCTGGTGGGGGCGGTCGAAGGTGTGGTGGGCGGAAGGGGGGGGGGGTTGGAAATGTGTGGGGGAGTTTTTTGTGGGGTAGGTGAGCTGGTGATTTGGCGGTCACTTTTATAGTTATCTTTTTATTTTTCTTTCTTTTATTTACTTCTTTTTTCTCTTTATTTTTTATTTTCTTTTTGTTTTTTTTTACTCTTTCTCTTTTTTATTCTTTGTTGGTTTGTCATATTTTTTTATCTCCAACACCGACACTCATCATCCTTTGCTATAAATCTGGTTGTTGCAGAGGTATATCCTCTTTTGTACCAACATAGATTTGATTGATGTTAGTATAGAGTTATGTCAATTTTTTAAATCCTTTTTACTTATAATTTATTACATTTAATTGCAAAAATGATACATCTGGTTGTTTACAAATTAGGCACAAAAACACACAATTGTAAACCACAGTACCTGCCGAACCATCACCACCAAAGAGCTCAAGAGCAACATCATCTCATAAACCTCTATATATTGGAAAACGGATCGAGTAAAAACGCGGGGGAACCAAAAACCCTCAAAAGTAAGTGCCTAACTCTTGTGTAACAATATCTTCGGGCACAAAAAATCCTTTCAAAATCAAACTTAAAAATTGAAACCCTAATTCATGTATCTGTGTGTGTGCTCTGGGAGATTCTAAAGAAACTGCAAAAGTATGAGTAGGAAATACCAGTCACGTATATAAAAACAAACGTTTGGGCCAAACCAATGCACTACAGACTGGGCCAAGAGGAGCCTGCTAAAAGGCTTAGTGCTATTTTGGCAGCATATGTCACGAGGATTAGGTATATAGTTCAATATGTACTATATTATTTATACAAGTATTAACACCGCGCTTCCGCTGCGAGGAGTCAAGTTTATTGGGGTTCGGACTTTGTAAATAACGTAAAGTAAAGGTTAGTTTTCGTAACTTTGATCATAGTTCGAAAGGGATATTTTGTAAATTTAATTGTTGGGCCGGGTTTTTTTTAGTTGGTTATGTTATGGTTGGCTAAATGGGCTAATGGGCTAAGTATTAAAAAAAGGCTATAGTAGCTAAATGAGTTTATATTCTAAATGGGCTATAGTAGCTAAATGAGCTTATATTAAAAAATAACTTTGAGATTATAATAATGATGCAATATTTAGTTGTATTTAGTATATAGATAAATAAGGCTAGTTTGATTAATGATTTACGGCGATTTACTTTTTTTTTGTGTTACTTAAGCTTTCTCTTTCTTAGCGATCTATATGCGGACTCTTTTTTATGCACAGTTAAAATCGACCTATACTAATTAAAAGCATAACTCTAAAATAACTCTTATAATAACACACAACAAATAAATGGCACACGGCCTCGGTCGGTTTTCTGACCATCAACTCCATAACTTGCCTTTGCCCCAACTCCACATTGTACTTTGGGTTGCAATGGAGGCGACCCGGTCATGGGTCGGTTGATCGATTGGGTCGACCTCCCACAACGCCCAACCTAAGCAGACTACACTACTTGTTTCACAATCAAATATATAAATATATCATAATAATAATTTGTTTTTTGTTTCTTTTCAACATAGAGGATGTCTAAACTAATCATTGGATGTCCACACCAAATCTTGTGAATATAATGGCTTATATTATATAGCACATGGTAATGAAGTACTAAAAGTAATTGTTAGAGGTGTTATAACCACTTGGGATGGTCTAGCGGTAAGCAGCTTTAGCAATTATCGAGAAGTATCAACTTTAATTCATGTTAGGTGCAAACGATTATCAGTCGTCACGTCAATCATCCTAAAAAGAGGATGGCTTTGTGCTCATTTGAAGTCTCTCAACCTTTCTTAAAAAGGGGAGAGCTTTGCTCGTTTTAAATTTTAAGCCTTTTTGGCGGTAAGTACAAATTTCGTGAATTAGTCGGCAAAAGGTCATAAACTATGGTTAACAAAAAAATCAAGGGGGATGAAATTTTAGTATGGGTCTGGTACTGATGCTACCAAAACCCACATCAAGTCAAGGTGTTGAGTTGACCAACTAACTTGGGTTGACCGTAATTATTAAGTCTTCAGTAACATTGTTGCAAACACAAAGATAGATTGCTTAGGGAGACCTTGTACAAGTTCATGTCTCGCAAGATGATTGATAGCACCAAAGTTCAAGTGAGATAGACGACGATGCCATAACCAAGACTTGGTTTTAGACGCCTTTGACAATAGACAAATGGGAGAGGATGCCATCATATTCCCAAGTGAGGGAGTGTATAAAGGTTATCCCCTCGAGATCCCGTCAGTAAATCAACACCTTCTAGATTACGAATGAAGCACGTGTGTTGACCAAAAAAAGCCACTTTGAGTTGGAATCAAGATTTGTACCACGGAAAAATAGATTTTGCCCAAGTCCTTCAACGATATACTCGTGGAAATAGTAACATTCCCCAATATTAATAGTCTCTCCAAAACCCATTTCTTTGAATTGATTCATTTCCGAATTTAACGTACCCAAGAATTACTAATGAATTGGTTGAAGTGAGGAGCGATCTCGGTCATGTGCTAGCGAGCAACCAGAAATCCAAAATACCCAGGAGGACGATTTGGACTACCTGCATTCATTCAGAGAAGTAGATGGAATATTGGTTTTTGTGGATCCCCAGGATTTACTGGGTTTGTTTGTTAGCAGACATTGGTTTTAAAACCTTTAGGTTTGCTACGGATATCAGTAGTATTTTTATTCTTCCATAGGTTTCCTTGAGTATACAATTTAATTCAGGTTTGGGTGATTCAG
Organism: Tanacetum coccineum; assembly: GCA_026074375.1. Lineage (NCBI taxonomy): Eukaryota > Viridiplantae > Streptophyta > Magnoliopsida > Asterales > Asteraceae > Tanacetum > Tanacetum coccineum. The sequence continues at coordinate 31,574 of BQNB010000434.1, read as the reverse complement.
AGTCTAGAACTTATTGGTTTTAGAGAAGGCCACTTCATTAGTAGTGTGGTATAAGCCTAGTTAATGGCACGCATTTCCTACAATAGTGAAGGTTCCGACACGGTTTGGTCTCAATTATATCCTATCTGGTAAACACCTTTCCTGTTGGTTTCCAAAATATCTTTCCTTAGATTTATTCTTCTTAGGTTTTAGCAATGAAATTTCACATCATTCATAGAATTAGAAAACACACCAACTTATCATGAAGACATGCAAATCATCACGGTGAATACAGCTGAATCAGATTATCTTGTTTCTTATGATTTGCACAACCGCAGATCCATTAAACATTTAAGTTACATTCCTTTTATTCAAACTAGATTTAACGTTCCTGGGTGAGCTTCTATACTTTATTCTTCGAATTTATACTTGGTGTTTGCATGATCTATCATTATTGGTATTGCCTGGACCGGATCGGTGCTATCGTCACAGCACTAGTAGAAAGTCCCTTACTCCTGTTGAATGCACACACGCTTGTTAGAAAGTATGTTGAATGTCGAGTTGGTTTTGTGTTTTCTGTGGATGATGAGTGATTCAGGAAAACCTAACTTTCTTGTACTTTTTCCTGGTGTTGTGACCTTAATTAATTGAGGGACCATAATTGTTTGATGCTAAACGTTGGGCATGATTACTTATGTTTGTGAAAGCAAATCCTGAATGGACTTTGGTATACCTAAAGGCAGACTCTAAAAGTGAATCTTGAGGATAATTGCTTTTACATGTTGGACTACTATAATCCCTAAGGGACCAAAAGCTTCTTCCTGGGTAGCTTAATATACGCGGAAATGTGAGCGTCTTTATCAAACAATTTGGGTTTTGTTTTTTGTTGATTAGGTTCCATATTTTTCCTTAGACACTTTTGGATCAACTAAGTGGGTCACTGTATCCTCGTTTATCGTAACGCTTTCCTTTATGTTTCCTTAACTCATTTTTCTGGGCTGCTATGACCAAACACCTTGTCATGAAGTATTGCATTTAAATCAGAAATCTCCCCAGATTTATATTGACTTGCGTTGATTAACGCATTCACTTGTTCTTTTTGATTGAACATGTTTTTTTGTTTTATCGAGTCTAAAAGTTGGCTTCTAAGTCTGTTTTCAAATGCTCATTCTCAGAAAACAAGTTTGGTCACTCTATGTTCCAATTAATGTTAAGAAGTATCAATTTCATCCTTGTCTCATTTTGATGAAACTATTCCTTCTCATTTCCTTTTCAAGGACTTAATTTGCTCTTTCAACTGGACATGCGTGTCTTTCAGCTTGAGTACTGAGCTCTCAATTCACATAATTTGAACATCTGAGTACAACTGGAGCACTTTTGATTTAAAACACTGTTTTCTTGTTGAAAAATTTCTTGATTAAGTTGAGAATCTGCTTCCAAAGTGATGCAATATTTTTCAAGAGTTGTTAATACTTTTGCAATGTTTATGTTAGTTTCTTTATCAACAAAAAATAACTTTTTATCTGAGATGCTTAGTCTTGATTGTTCGAGACACTTTTGATAATCAATTCACAGTTTCGCTACCACTTGTATTCACAGACAAATTCACAACAGTCTTTAACAATTTCCTTATCATTGGCTGTGCCATAAGAGTCGTCATTTTCACTCAACTTGATTCATTTTAACTTCGAAAGTTCTTGACTCCAAGCGATGTTGTTCGACAGCCTGTTCCATTTGATAAAAGACTTTTTTTGGACCATACGACAAGTTTCTTGACACCAAGTATCTTTTTTCTGGTTTTGAAGTATTGAAAGATATCTTTAATTCTTTTACAAAACGGAATGTTTCCTCTCGAAAACAAGCCCATTGTAGTTCAAACCTCAAGTGACCCTCAGTGATAGCATCTGTGGCAGGGTTCTCTTTTGACAGCCTTATCAAAGCCCGTATATCTCAGTAAGAAAGCGTTTAAGCTCTTTAAAGCTAGTATTCACCCATACTTACTCGTAGAAGTTTTTTGGAACCTCAACTGTGCGGTTGTGGAAGAATGTGATGGGTCTAAGCTGGGGCCGAGTCGCTTTCCTATAGGATGTTCACTATATAAATAGTTTGTTTTCGAAAAATCGTTTGTAGTAAGCGTTATAAGATTGGCTTAATTGTGGCGTTTCGTATCTTTGTTTACTCTATGTTTTCTCAGACAATGGATCTTGTTCTTATCAAAAGATTTTTGAATGACTCTTCTCATAAGCACTAATGTTTCATCGAATCAGGAATCACAAATAGTCGCACATTTTAAGAATGGTTTTCCCCGTCATACAGCTTTGGATTTGACTCCGTGCTTTCTTCTGATAGAAAGGTTTTTCAAACCGAGAAGCTTGTTTCGAGGACTGATCATAACAAATTTTGGATTTAGTTCATCATTATGAACAGTTTGCGAGATGAACCTCTTTGAAAATTGCATTGTTGTCAAGTTGCTTAATTTTCTTTTTAAGCTAATTTCTCGATCAATATTTCTGTTTTCTTCCAATTTCATCTCATTTTTGAAGTTCAGAAACTAGTTTTCATTTAAACAGTCCTTTTTATGCACTGTTCGAAAAGTTTTTGCTTATGTCGTAACAATCTCGGCAAACTATTCATTTGATCCCTGGAGTGAGTAAACTGTTTTCTACATTTTGCTTTTCTTTTCAAATCTTTAACCTCTTCTTTATATCTGTCAGCTCGGTAGTCAAAGCTTTTTAACATGGTGCAAGCTGTCACTTGGGTTACTTAAATTGGTCAAACATAGACAATATCGGACATCTTGTTGAGCAGAAGACCTTAGAATTCTGGAACCAGTTTTCCTGTTGTGTTTTCACTCAGATAATGAGAATAAGGAATGGTATTTGCTATCATCTGGTATACTAATCAACTCAAGGTTTCTGTTCGGACTCATATCATTGAATGTTCAGAAGACGGTCATATCTGTAACTTTGATTGAATATAGTCATAGTTCAGATTAATTCTTGATTGTGTACCTCAGTCATAGTGCATCTGAGCGATTCCTTGAGAGATTGGGCCATGAGAGCAATCTTGGCTGAATTGAGTTCATACAATCAGAGTTCATAGGCATCCAGATCATCAGCTTGATAAGCAGCATTGTGGGGGTGATGACTGTTGAGAGGTCTGAATGTAGGAAGTCCTGGATCTGCCAAAAAATGCTATTTCTTCCTTGTTAAAGCTTTGACCACTTGTTGAGCTTGAAACCAACAACACTTTATCGTTGAACCATGTTTCATTCCATTTTCCTCTTAGGCTCTCTAGTGCACTGCTTGGCAATATGACCTCCCTTTGCATATTGTACACAAAATAACAGTCGTGTGTTTCCCCGTGTTGTACCACTATGCACAGGTGTTCATTTTCTTGTTGTTCCAGCTGCTTAAGTTAGTTTGTCTACCCCCTGAAAAAGTTGGACAGTCATTATTCCATCATAGATGGTAGCTTTTGACGAGGGTTTTGACGAAGTCCTTAGCTGTATTGTTTTGGTGAGTTAGGATACCTGGATGTGACAACAGCAGGTTAAGAATGACATCATGTGATAATCTGCGTCAATTGGATCATCCCCTTTCTGGATCACTGTGGAAACAACTAGACTGGAGTTGGTTGGGAAAATTCAGGTTGTTGTGTTGATAGGTTGTGGGTTAGCATATTCCAATTGTGGAATGATGGTTGTTGTGAATAAAACGTTGTGGTGAACGGAGGATTGATACTCATTCTTTTGATAAGTAATTGAAAGAGGTGTTGATTGATTCCCGTTGTGATTTTTAGTTTGATAAGGTGTAACAAACTGGTGAAGACTGATATGGTGAAACGTGAAGTTGAGATAGAGCTGTGGGGTGGTGGTTGTGTAGATGAGATTGAATTAAGCTCGGCTGAGTTAATGGTGAGTGAGATGCAACAAAAGCAAGAGGGATCGGGTTGCGTTCATGCATCAAACGAACTTTCATTTGCATGTCGTTCTATGTTGTTGTAGGTGAGCTGAAGTGATCAACATTGGTTAGTGGGCAAGTCTTTGAACAGTTTGACATCAGGGAACAAATTTGCTCCATTCATCAAGGAAGAGTGTTTAAGAAACTTGGTGTTTACTTAACTGCTCACATTGGCATCTTGTAAATGTTCATTATCATGGAGTATAACAAGAGTGAACCTCAAGTAGTACTCATGTAACTTCTCTTCCTTTTCTTGTAAAGTGACACTTATCGAATTTCATCTTTTCAGCTTGCACTCAGTGTCTTGTTTTGTTAATGTCGTTGTTCCTTGCATTAGCAGCTTTATCTTTCTTCCCAAAAGTTCCTTTGCCACACGATGTTGACTCTCAAGAGCTTAGATTTCAGTTGGTAGGCACGGGAGAGAATGATGTTTATAGCTTTGGATGTCGCAATCTGTTGAAATGGCTTCAGCTGGAGTTAGTTGAACATATTCCTTATGCCGTGTTACTCCATCCTAAGTGATTGAAGGCCAAACAAGTGGTCCTTTGCAACAGATGCAAGAATCATTATTCCTTGTGGTCTATATTCAGCATATTAATGTTCCATTTTGATTTTTCCATTGAATCCATACAAGCAAGTGTTTTTCATAAGCATCGGTGGTTTGTTGTCTTCCTCTAGAAAAGACAGTGATGTTTTAGCAAGATGTCGTCATTGTGGTATCAAAAAGATTTACAAAATTGATCGGGTCGGGTTGGGTCGGTTTGAAAGTAATTGTTATTTGGTTACGTTGATGTTGAGTCTTGAAATGAAACTTACACAGGATTTTAACAATTCTTGACAAAACCAGGAAAACAAGTGTTTGTTTCACAGGATTTTACAAGTCAAAGAAATAACCGTATAATTAAAAAAAATCGAGTTTGTTAAGTTTAAACTTAATTTATTTTCACTAGTTCGGTTGACAAAACAAACAAGCTAGTTCGGTCCAACTCGTTCGGTCCTGCTAGTTCGGTCCTACTCGTTCGGTCCTGCTAGTTCGGTCCTGCTAGTTCGGTCCTGCTAGTTCGATTGTCAAAGTGCACCTAGTTCGGTTGTCACTAGGAAGGAACTCGTTCGGTTCAAACTAGATCGGTCGACAAAGAAAATATCTCGTTCGGTTCCCAAACAAGAATAGCTAGTTCAGATCCCAAAGTAAATAGGTTGTTTGGTTCTGCTAGTTCGGTTATCTACTTCGGTTCTTCTCGTTCGGTTCCAACCCAAAGTATCTTGTTTGGTTCTCCTCGTTCGGTTCCAACAGTTACGTAACTCAAATTTTCAAAACACAAAAAAACACGATTTTTAATGGTTTTTAGCAAAAAATTCGTGTACAACTAGTGTTACTAACCCTATAGGAACAATAAAAATGAAAACTTTAAGGTTTTAAGCAAAAAATTTTTGAATCTAATTTGCTATTTGTAATGGGTTTTTGAACACAAATCAAAACACAAAACTAAACACACCACTCCATGACTCTTGATACCAATTGAAGAATACTAGTAATCTTAAGATCAAACCAAGAACAAGAGTGAGATGTGGGTTGTGATGTTAGAGAGAGATTGGATGGAAAATAGATGAATTGTATAAATGAAGTAAATGGAAAAATGGAACAACCAACCCTCTCCAAGACTAGGAGAGGGCCTTATATAGTTCTTGGAGGCGGCCACTGGGCTAATTGGGCATCCCATGTGGCCTTTGGGTCCGGGACTAGAATATAATCTAATCATGTAGTAATTCGAGCTAAGACTTGTTACAACTTGGAAGTGACCGACACTTTTCGTGTTTCCAACAAGATTTCTTCGGGTTGAGCTAGGGGAACCCCCATCTAACGATCAAGTCATTATTGAGCGTACAATATTGTGATAAGGATTATAGTAGGAATTGATGCATCTCATGAACGGTTTCATCGATCATCTATATAGTGATATAGTAGTAGTACGAGCGGCAGTTGTGTTTAACATTCAACAAATAAGAGGTTGGTTAGCACTTTCCAAGGGGCATGCTTCAGGATTAGGCTACGACAATTAAGTAGGATTGCAGTGATATGTAATATATTATACTAGCTAGAAAAAATGTCGTCGACATGGTATGAACAATTATGTTTTTGTAAAAAAGGTGAAAATTTTTATATGAATAAGTGTTAAAATCTTAACTTACGAAATATACATGGACAAAACCCATGCATAGTCTACATTGTAATCTAAAACACATTGAAATACAATACATTGAATTCTAGAACTATTTTCCAAGCTCCTCTAATAATCCTTGCCACTTAGGTTATCCTCTTTGCTCTTTTACATCCATTTTTCCTCCACTTCTTTAACAGTTCCTGATTCTTTAACTTTGATTCCTAAGAGCTTCATACCAACTGCTTCCTTAGCTATATTAATGATAGTATTGATGTCCCTTTTCTCATTTCTGAATAGCCTGTTATTCCTCTCTTGCCATATGTAGTAAACAACTGTTACCATACCACAAACAATCTTTCACTATGCTCCATATATTTTATTGGATGGTAGAACTTCATTCATCAATGTTTTGTTCCCAACATTTCAGTATAACTTCACATTCTGATTTTAAGTAGTTCCTTCCTAATTCCATTGAGAATTCACAAGTAAACGAATAGGTGGTATGTGAATCGGGTCACTTATTACACAATGCACATTTATGTCATCATTGTCTCCTTTCCAGTCAGCATATCTTGTGTCATTAGTCTCTTTTTAATTGCTAGCCAAGTTACAAAAGCATGTCTTGGTATTGATTGTGCAAACCATACCATAGAGAACCAATTAACCTTTATGTCACTGTAAACCATATCCTTCCAAACATTGCTGATTTTGAATTTCTTCTCTTGTCCATCCACTTGCTTTCCATAATGAATTATCCTCATTTTCATCACTTATATTAGGTACTTGAATCTGTCTTAGAATCTCAAAATTTCATTACTTCACTCCAACTGGCCACACCCACTCCCTTCATGGAATGTTCTTAATTATGCAGTTGTTATTTAGCCTTGAATCATAGACATCTCTGGTTCCAATGAACCATAAGTGGGCTAAAGAGGCACACTTCTGTCATTGCCATACTCTTATTGATCTACCATTTACTAACTTTCACCAGCTTATTGAATCCCTTACTTTGTCTCTATAGAATTAAAAATGTTATTTTTTCCATCCCATACTATATTGAATCACATTTGACCTCCATATACTCTTAATTTAGCGTTTCTACTAGAAATATACTTTAACCTCACAGTGTATCCTTTTTAGTAGCCATTCATATATGTTTCGAATTAAAACCTCATTCCAAACACCTAAATTCTTTAAACCAAGCCCCCTTGATCTTTAGGCTTGCAAACTACTATCCCATTGATTACCTTAGCTTTAACTCTAGTTTATTAACCTTGGCTCCTTATGAATCATTCAACACTTATTAATCTCATAAATGTCCTGTTTACGGTAGATGGGAAAACTGGTGGCCCATTGATTTGCACATTTAGAAACTTTGGGATAGATGTCAATGAGTTGCAATCTTCTTGCATATGATAATGATTTGTTCTTCCAATCATTAATCTTAGCTTTAACTTTGTCTACTAAGGGCTTGCAGTCATTAATACTTATCTATTTTGTAATAAGAGGACTCCTAAATACCTTTAGGAAGCTTCCCATGACCAATGGAATGATATTCAGGATGTACTGCTGTTCCGCATTTGGATAATCCTATAATGAAAAAGTGTACTCTTTCTCTATGTTTGGACTTAGACAGAAAAAAGCTACTAAAACTCATCCAAAGAATTTTTAATGACCATTACTAATTCCACAATCCCCATGACAAAAAATACTAGTGAGCGGTTACCAGCAAAGCCACAAATGTGTAATTCCTATTTTTTCAATCCATGATCGATATTTAAGTTTAAGGACTACTCAATTCATTCTCTGTAATCAGCAAAATGGCACCTCCATCACTAGAGTGAATAAGTATAGGGAGATAGGGCCCCCTTGTCTGAGACCCCTACCCCCTTTGAAGTATCCAACCCTTTAACCATTAATACTAATTGAGAATTTAGTAGAAGTCACACATGTCATTATCCAGCTAACCATTTTCTTATGAAATCCAAACATAACCAATGCATCCTTAAGAAATTCCCAACTGATAGTATCATAGGCTTTTTGTAGATCATTTTTGCAAGGACAACTTTTTTCACTTTTTGTTTCCTATTATAGCCTCAAAAAAGGTCTTGTGGTAATAGAATGTTGTCATTTATTTGCCTTCCCCCTATAAAAGCACTTTGATTCTCATTAACTAGTTTCCCAAGAACATCCTTAATCCTATTAGTCATAATCTTGCTTATGAACTTGTAGAGAACATTGCAACATGCTATGGGTCTGAAGTTATGTGACTTTATTATCGGAGGTAGGAATTTTAGGTACCAGTAAAATTAGCGTGGATTTACATCTCCATAATAGTTTCCCTGGTAAGAAGATATTCCCTCAAAGCTTGCTCACTTCTGTCCCATATCATGCTCCAAGCTGATTTGTAAAACCTTGAAAGTGTATCCATCGGGAACCTGGTGCCTTAGAATTCTTAATTTCAAACATAGATTTTTAATTTCAGAGATCACTTATTGGTTCTCACCCATCACTTCAGTCAGCCTTTCAGATGTCATTTTGTTTATAAATATATCATTCTGCATGTACTTTTATGCAATTGGCGGTCTTTTACCTAGATACTCTTCTAAGTGTTTAACATTCGGTACTGGAAACATCATCATTTCTCAAATCTAACCCTTTTCATTCATTATAGACAATATCCTACCTCTTACAGAACTATTTCCTTAATGGTTCTATGAAAATATTAAGTATTCCTATCACCCTCGTTAAGCCATTCAACTTTTGCTTTTTGGCATAATAAGCTATATTCATCTTGAATAGCTTTATGACACTCTTTCAAAATTATACGGCTCTTATCCTTTATTCTCTCATCATGAGGAAACATATCAACCTCTTTTTGACATTCCTTTACTTTTTCCCTTAGCTTCTCAGCCCTTTCATTAACTTCCCCATACTTTCCAATATTTGTTTAAGTTTCCTTTTAAGAGCTTTCATTTTCTAAACAACTCTATACATAGTGTGTCCCTCAAATCTCTTGTACCAAACACTCCTTACAGTTGGTAAGAACTCCTTTTTATCAGTAATAAAGTTTGAAAATCTAAATGAACTCTTCCTCTTTTGTACACCATTAGGAATCCTCACTATAATAGAAGAATGATCAGGTATCATCATTAAGGAAGGAACCATTTTTCATTTTGCTTGTGAAATTTATCCATAAAATTCTCATTCACCATCACCCTGTCCAGTTTTTTCAAGGTTTTACATTTTGGATTTTTTTCAGGCTTTTGGTCCATGTGTAATGAAATCCTTCACTATGTAGATCCCCAACTTCAATATTATTTACACAATCTTGAAATTCAGACATCTTACTAGAAGGAATAACACTTCCTATTGAATGTTCAGAGACCTTTAAGGTTACATTATAGTCACCAAGTATAACCCAAGGGATTCCACAAGTAACTATCTTCTGCATTTCCAAATCACTCTATAATTTTCTTCTTTCCATTTCTGAATTGCTAGCATAGATTACAATACTAGAGAATTTTGATTGTTTATCAATAGTTTTAACCAGGAGGAGTATGTATTGTCCAGACTGAGAAATCAGCCAAGCCTGGATCTTGTTAGCATTCCAACCAACCATAATTATGCACCCTTTGTTATTGTCTTCACCATTAGTTATGTATTCCCAATTTCCAAATACAGTTTCAAGTCTTTCATACATGGTTCTTGTATTTGAAATGCGTCTCAAGAATAGCAATAGCTGTAAACCTTCCTCTTGGAATTAGGCTTTTTCACTTCTTTTTGTTTTCTGTATAAGCTACATAAACCTCCCTGCATATTCTAAGTACCAAATTTGAAATCCATAATAAGAAAAAAAACAATCATCTCTATCTGTTTTTACTCACTGTCTCTCAATTGTTTTTCTCCCAAACACTCTATCTTGTTTTTGTTAATTCTCCTCTTATCATATTTCTCTCATAATTCTCTCATTCTTTTACTTACTTTATCCTCTCTGTCTGTTTACAGTCTCTTTCTATTCTTTACTTACAAATATCTCTCAATTCTTTTCTCACTAGACAACTTTGTCGTTTCCATACAAATCAAGTCGTCTCTTCTATCGTTTTTCTCAAATTCTCTTAATTCTTTTTTTACGTTACTGGTACACTCTGTCTATACTTTTATATGTACACAAATCTCTTTCTGTTTTTGAACCTTACACATTCTTCCTCAATTCTTTTCCTGACCATACTATTTACTCTATTTTATTCACAACAATCAACAAAAAAAAAAACAACAATTCAAAATTCTTAGATGATTCAATTTAATTCTATTCATTACATAGAGGCAAGTTCAGTAGGAATCATAATTGAGACATTCCTAACTATCCCCTTTACCACTTCATTCCTTAAACACGTATTTCTCAACACCAAATTCTCATCTATAATATCATATTTTCTCAATCTATTAAGCTGTCATCAAAGAGCTCTTTTTTGTCCATATAATACCTTTTCATTTCCTCAGTCCATCCATTCATTCCCATACTATTATTATCATTTTTCTTACTCAAAAATTCATCCACAATTTTCCTTTGATCAATATTAGGTATTAATTCCTCATCATTTATCAAGGAATTCAACAAAGTAAACCTCTTAGAATCCATACTCATCGCATATAGAGTTTATATAGAGATGAGACTATTTCCCACAACATTTGTTGGATAACCTCTTACACACCTTTTCATGATCCTTTTTTCCTTTATGATTACCTCCATTATCCTTCTCATTATTTGTGTTTATTACATTTGCTTCCATACCCATCCCCTTATTCCTATTTACATATTTCTCTTTCCCTTCATCCTCCCTTCTTCTCCTATACTCAAATCTACTATTTTGTTGCCATTTGTTTTTCATATTAACATGCCTCCCTTCATTCCACCTCATATCATTATGGTCATCTTCGATATTTAGTTCTGTTAATACAAAATACTCGCGCGCAAAAAACGAATATTTTATTAATGATCTTCAGTTTTAGATAATATTAAATTTATGTTCATACTACGTAAAAGTTTACGTAAACAAGTTATTTAGTCGAAAGTTTACTTGACGCCGACAAATCACTTAAGGTATGAATATGACATTATTAAACATAGTTAATGATCAAAGAAAAATATTATCATTTGCATAAACCTTTTCTAATCAAATGATTTAAGTTAACACATGATTAATTATAAGCTAGTTATATTAATCATGTAAGACAAAATAAGATTAACCATAAGTGGAAACAATCTTTCCAAATCTAGAAAATCTTTCCTTATTGGTGATAAGAAATATTTTGTTCTAGAAGAATCTATTAAACTAGTTTTAATAAGTACAAAACAATATTTTGTATAGATTTGGGGTTAATCATAAAATGACAAATGTTGTCCCAGCTCCTCGGACGGATCCACCATAACAAGGCACGGATCCAGCTGTTGGTGGATCCGTGGGTCGCATCGTCCAGCTGTTTGGGACAACATTTGAATTTCAAAGGTTTGCCTATAAATAGCAACCTTAAGTCTTCATTTTAGACAACTCTTGTAAAATATTTTTCACATACATCTTTTATCTTTTATATTCTTTGATCATTATACTTGTTACATAATCCATTACAAGTGATCAACTCATTCCACTCTTTAGTGAAGAACACTCAAGAAGACGTCAAGCTTCAAGTGTTAATAGTTTAGTTGTGTCATCACGTTTGTGATAATCATTCATCCACTATATATCCTTGTGTTATTCAGAGTAGTGTGTTGGGTGTATCATATGTGGTATGACTAGTTTTAATATTTAACTACAAATAATCATAGTGTGTTAGATTAGGTTATATCTCGAAGTAGAACCGGTAATTTGCTCTAGTACTGGAAAAAGTGTATGCGACTTTTATGTGTACGGTTTTCTCCGCACTAAACGGGTGCTTGTTGAAAGAGTGAGATAAATCATTGTGTCATCGGTTTGATCTTTCTTATCTTTACTTGTTTATATTTTGTAGATTAGTTACTTACTTATTGCATCGCTATCATATACACTTGTGTATATCTCTTGAGTTCACATAAGTCGACAATCTAAGTTTTAATTTTAAAACGGTAAAAACTATTCAACCCCCCTTCTAGTTTCCACAATTGGTATCAGAAGCCAAGGTCACCCAAGATCTTTAACGTATATTGTACATTAAAGCTTGAATCGATCTATGGATTCGGATAAATATCTAGAAGGGCAATCTATGCAAAGACCACCTCTTTTTGAAAGTGATCATTTTATTTATTGGAAAAATAGATTTGAAACTTATAGTGGATAAAGCAAAAGATTTAGATCTTTGGCATTTTATCTTGAATGGTGATTTTCCACCGGTTGCCAAAAATGAAGTTACTCAAGTTTTAGAGGTTGTTCCTTTTGAAGAACAATCCGACGATCTTAAAAAGAAACTTGCTAAAAATAATGAAGCTAAAATGGTTCTTTATAATGCTTTACCTAAAAAGGAATACGAAATAATTTTTATGTGTAAAACGGCTAAAGATATTTGGCAATCGTTGTTAATCACACATCAAGGTAATAGCCAAGTAAAGGATAATAAAATTAATCTTCTTGTTCAACAATATGAACAATTTACTATCTTTGAAGAAGAATCTATTGATAGCGGTTTTGCTAGATTTAACACTATTATTACTAGTCTTAAAGCTCTTAATGAAGGTTTCTCTAGCAAGAACTATGTTAAGAAGTTTCTTAGGGCTCTACATCCTAAATGGAGAGCAAAGGTCACGGTGATTGAAGAATCAAAAGATTTATCATCACTAGCTCTAGACGAGCTTATCGGCAATATAAAAGTACATAAAGTAGTCATGGAAAAGGATTCCAAAATTTATACAGGCAAAAAGGAAAGAGTTAAGTCCATTGCCTTGAAAGCTAAGAATGAGTCTAGTGATGATGAAACTTCGACATCCGGAAGCGATGACGAAGCTATGGCCGTAAGGAACTTTAAAAACTTCTTTAGAAGAAAGGGTAAATTTGTTAGGCAACCAAAAGAAGAAAAGAAGTCATTCCGACAAAGAGATGAGAAGAAAGGAAAGAGTGACCGGAAATGTTTTAGATGCGGTGATCCAAATCATCTCATTGGCGATTATCTAAAACCATCTCGCAACAAAGATCAAAAGGCCTTCATTGGAGGTTCTTGGAGTGATAGCGAAAATGACGCCGAAGACAAAACCAATGATGAAACTTGTTCTCATGGATCAAAGCGTCAATGAGTAAATCTTAAACTCTTCCTATGTATGGCGACAAATGCATCTTCTCTTGTATATTTTCAGTATGAAATAGATACGAATAGCTTATGTGAAATTACTTAAAAAAATCTTTAACAAGAACTAAATTTTTGAAAACTAAAGAGATCTTTTAAAAAAAAGAAATTTTAAAATTGAACGAGAAAATTAAGAAACTTGAGAGAAGTAAAGAAATTGAGATTGCATGTAAGTCATGTGAGGAACTTAAACGGGAAAACCGCCAAACCTTGAAAATCAACGTACTATAATTTGATAAAAGCGCTAATTCACTTAGAGAATTGTTAAATAATCAAAAGTCACCTAGTTGTAAAATAGGTCTAGGATTTGATGATAGTAAAGTGTCAACAAGTGGAACTAAAAACATGAGTTTCATTGGATCGTCCGCTGAAAAGGCGACAGACGGATCCACCATAAAGGTGCACAGATCCATGTTTTTAGTCCGCCTGATCTGGCTCTTGGTAGATCGGATTTTGTTAATACTAGGAAGAAATAATACATAAATAGATTGAGGAGTCAAGAAATCGTCTTTTTAAAACCTTCACTTAAAAGCGCGGTATTGGTTATGTCAAAACCGAGTCCTAGATCGAAAACACCTCTTTCCTCCTAGAAAGGAACATCCCTTCCTAATTCAAGATACAAACACACCTCATCTTGGAGAAACTCGAGACAACCAATTCATCAAAACTTCTACCCTATGAATTGGAACAACCGACAAAATTAAGGATTTGGACATATGGGGATTTATATTCATTTCATTATCCCAATCAATGCAATTAAAAGAAAGGGATGTAACAACATTAACATTTTTAGTCCATGAGATATTTGGGGGACAAACGCCTTGAATTTGTATTTGTTGAAAATATGGTATGCTTGTGAGAACATGCTTGGAACCGGATTGTGGATGAGTGGTATCTCAAAAGATAGTGGTTAGTTGCTCCAAACATATGACCGGTAACAAGAGTTTATTCTCTACCTACAAAGCATACGACAGAGGTAATGTTGTTTTTGGAAGTAACTTAAAAGGAAAGATCATAGGCAAAGGTACAATCTCTAATGACTCTCTTACTATATCTAATGTAGAACACGTAGATAACTTAGCTTTTAACTTACTTAGTGTCGGTCAAATTTGTGACAATAAGTGTCAAGTCTTATTCACGGAAGAAGGTAGTGAAATAATTAAAGATGGTAAAACCATAGGAAACGGGATTAGGAAAAATGGTTTATACGTAATGAAATTAGGAAATAAGTCTCAAGACAAATTATGTCTCGCCACGGTAGTGGATAATTCTACCTTATGGCATAGAAGACTTGGTCATGCAAATATGCGTTTAATTCAATCGTTGTCATCTAAAGAATTAGTTAGAAACTTACCTAAGCTAAAATATGATAAACATTTTTGTGATGCTTGCAAAATTAGGAAGCAAGCTCATGCAAGTCATAAAGCTAAAAATATGGTTTCCACTAAAAGATGTTTAGAATTATTACATATGGACTTATTTGGTCCATCGGCAATTAAAAGCTATGGAGGTAATCTATACACCTTAGTTGTAGTAGATGATTATTCTAGGTATACATGGACTAGATTTCTAAAGACTAAAAATGAAGCTTTTGAGAAATTTGAAATATTAAGTAGGAAAATTCAAAACCAACTAGGTAGTTCTATAATAGCTATTAGAACGGATCATGGTCGGGAATTTGATAATGAAGTACAATTCGGAGCTTATTGTGATGCACAAGGCATTACTCATAACTTCTCGGCTCCACATACTCCACAATCAAATGGGGTAGTAGAAAGAAAGAATAGAACCTTACAAGAGATGTCTAGGACTATGCTTAACGAACAAACTATTCCACAAAAGTTTTGGTGTAATGTTGTTGATACATCAACTTACATACTAAATAGAATATTAATTCGACCAATACTAAGAAAAACCCCTTATGAAATATGTTAGCCTCCTTTTTAGTGAAGCTGGCGTCTTACACGTGAATTGGACTAGTCTTGGACACTGCGTGTCACGCAGGGGTCATTTATGTAAACTAGGAATAGTTTGCTTTTTCTCTTACTATAAATACCCCTCATGGCTCTCCATGAGGGGTGGTGGATGTTCACTTGTATTTTTCTCTTTTCTCTTCTAATATAACCTTTCCTTTTTGTGTTCATCTCACCCTCTCTCTACTTTTGCTCACTAAAACAATAATGTCTCATCTTTTGTATTTTGATCAACCAAGACCCCCTGAAAAGGTGTTTTCAATCTTTGTCAATTGGTATCAAGAGCAAACCGGGGGTGTTTTGTATAGTGTCATGGTTTGTAGTACAAGTTTGAGTTTCAACTATTTTGAGCTTATCATATGTAAGACTTCGATATTTCTTGTAGGTTTTTTGTTATTTGCTTAAGAAAAGGTGCGAGTCCGAATCAATTTTTTTGTTGTGAGTAACTGGTGTGTATTTTTAACATAGGTTATGTTTTTCTATTTTTTTGGTGTATCATAACTTTTTTGCTCAAACTCGCTCTATCCTAGAATCAATTCTATCTGTCCTAGTGTATTATTTATACCATTCTTCTATTGCGCTGTGCGTAATGTGTGTATTTTTGCGATCACTTATTGTGTACAAACGTTGAGTCTATGAGGAGTCCAAGCTTATTTGTTCTGATCTCCCAACGTGTTGTGGAGTAGAATGTAACTCCAAGATTTGATCCTATGTTTTAGAAGAAGGACATGTCTTATTGGGACGTTGTGTTTATGTGGGTGTCTCGAGAGAAGTGTCAACGATTAGACAAGCCAGACTAAGAGTTATGCGAGTAGTCTGGAAGGTCTTGTGTGAGGCAAACACTCAAACAACCTGTGTCTATTTCGATGCAACATCTAGTCAGAGATCAAATACGACGAGTTAAAGAGAGTCATGGGTGAGAAGATGCGATGATGCTAGAATGATGTCGCTCTTAGAGGAACTTGTTTGTCGAACGCTAAATTCTTAAATGCGTGTTCTCGCGAGAACGAAACTGGCGCCCCAGGGAAGTGATCAAACAATTTCTCGGCTCACGTGTTTGATAGGTCAAGGCATTCATGTGGATCCTGCCAAGAATCGAATCCCATAAAAGAGTAGGCTTCTCCTAAAACGCCAATGGAGTATTGTCAATTTTTAGGTCTTGCTAGGTATCACCGAAGATTCATAAAGAGTTTTTCAAAGTATCGCCAAGCTCAATGACCAAGCTTACTAGGAAAAAGTCAAAGTTCTGTTTGAGGCGACAAATACTAAGAAGCGTGTTTAATCTGATAAGTCGAAAGTTGTTCGTAGAGCACCAATTCTAGCTTTACCTGAAGGGAGCAAAGATTTTATCGTATACTGCGATGCTTCGATCAAAGGTTTGGGCGTTGTGTTGACGCAAAGAGAGAAGGTGATTGCTTATGCATCATGCCAACTAAAATCTTATGGGAATAACTATACAACTCATGATTTGGAACTTGGAGCAGTAGTTATTGCTTTAAAAATCGATACAGTGTACTTCTGAATGTGAGCTAAACTCCGATTGTGATAACAGATATGGCTGTATAAAAGTTTCACTAAGTGAAGAAGTCCCGAGAACAACTATTAAGTTACGTTGGAGTACATCAGCCTACGCTCTCATAACTGATACCAGTCTATGAAGGTCACTCATTATCGCGCTAGTTACCTGCATGATTGCTACCCGGCGTCAATACTGTGAATGAGAGGTCTTGGTCACCGAAAGACAAGAAGAAGAATGAATATATGACGACTCGTAGTCTTAAGTTGTCGTTGGTTATAGTGACCGCACTTGATAAATCTCGCTATCGTTTTGTGCTAAAGACAGCGCCGATTGTGTAGACATAAGTACGTGTACTATAAGTAATAGATACGCTCAATTCATCTGGATGAACAAACATCTATAATGCTTCGTCACGATGTGTATCCCACACCATAATCTCTTCGAGACAACTTTCGCAATGCACTGCACTGAACGTAAGTAACTATGCTCTTAGTAGCTAGAACTCAAGGAACGTCATGATGTCTTAGATTCTTGTGAATGTCTTGTCATTAAATATTGGACTGAACAATCACTTGATCATGACATCTAGAGGTATTGTAGAGGTAGTGAACACACAAGATATAGAGTTTGTTGAATTAACTATATGACTCTATGTGAACATAACTATGTTATCATCATTCATTGGGTTTCGACTGAGACTCACAATTGAATACAAAACCTACCGAGACCTCTCTATCTGAGATCGCTGGAAAGGCTCGAAAGTATATCTTGAGACTATGATGGAGAGGAATGTCTCGGCTCTTTGGTTATGTAGGAGATATTGTAGAAGTGGTTTTGCTATAAACAGATTTAAGAAGAAGGTGGTGTTACGTCATCGTAGAGTTTATGCGACTTAGAGTAGCTAAAGGAGGCGCGGAGCACGCTCGCAGTCTGCATTTTATAGTCAGTTGGGAGAGAAGAGTAGATTAGTGATGCACATCATTGTTAGTGACGAGATAAGTGAGTTGAGGTTATGGAGCCTCAGAAAGTTTGAGGTAAGACCTTTTGTAGACATGCCAATTTCGTCATGTACTGTGCAGAGAGTATATGAGGATTGTAGTGGATGTGGGCACGGGTTGAGAGTATTCTAAGTTGGCTGGTTGCGCGCCTAGAGGATAATCATTTTGTGAAGGATTTGGGTTATCTTATCATAACACATCATATAGGCTGCAGGTGTGAATTCAACTAAAGGGTTGCCAAGAGATCAAGAAGGGTTGGTGTGTTGGGCTATTGCAGGTTGTAGAATCACACTACATACGTGGGTTGGTTATTGTTATTCGAGATCGAGTTAGTTTATGAGCTGTGAAAAGTCACTATATTTGGCGTCGTTTGTATCAGGACTCGATATGATGATGTGAAACGGATTGAGTCCGGTTGTTGTGTATTTGAACTAAACACTGTATTTGTTAGGGGAATCAGAGTTGTGTAATGTGAGGTGTATGCTAGTACTAGTTGGATGGACATACTGCTAATGGTATTGTGAGTGTGTGTGTGCTCTTGAGTACAGCGATTAGATCGTTAGTAAACGATTGCGGTGTACGAGACAGTTCGCTTATGAAAACCTATTCTAACATGAAGCAGAGTGAACAAAACAACAACGCAAACACAATAATTGACACTTTAAGCGATCCTTGATCAAAATTGCCTTCAGCGTCATAAGCGGATCATTAGATTGATTGAATTTGGGAGACCTGTTGTTGGGTTTTGTTTTTTGTCTCGGATAGGCATATGTGATTCATCGGACATTGACGAGTAGGTTTCACGGTTGATTAGTACAGTCAAACTGCTTCGCTAAACTATGTGGCCAAGGTCAAGCAGAGAAAGCAGTTCAGTGAGAAGATTTGGCGCATCAGTGGATTGTTGGTATCAGAACGCTGATATACCTTCAAATGAGACGATAGGTGGATCATATATCACTTAGTTGTGATTTTTTTGGCTACTTATGAGATCTTCCTATAGTTCGTCCACAACCGGCGCTACGACACCATTATGCTGTTTTGGGTTCCAGTGATTGCTTGGCCGACCGCATGTTACTAAATCCGGCAATCTTTTGTTACTACCAGATGAGAGAAAACTGTCCTCTATGGAGACAAAATGAGTTCACCTTCATACAGGCGTTATTCCACTTTTTGAGATGCGTGTATCGTATAGCGTGTGTATAAACCATGTTACAAGTAAGAATAGTGCGGTTAAGCTAACTTCATTCCTGAATGCTGGCATGCGTGTTTGGTGTCTCGGTTGGGCGTTGTTTTACGGCGCTGTTTTTTCTTTCTGCTCCAGGATATGGCAGTGAGCTGTCCGCGGTTGCAAGAATGTACCTGAAAGAGTGGTTGTGTCAGGAGCATGGGATACGGACCTTATCTTCGCGATCATTTGTGATGGCTCGAGCACCTAGGTTCGCGTATAATATTTTGGAGGCGTAAATATCAGAAAGGCCGTTGGGTAGTAAATTTTTATATCGTAGCAACCGACTACCACCCGCAGATCTGACTCAGGACAAAGTGCGAGAGGACTATCCAAACTCTCGATAGGATGTGTCTATGTGCGGTGTTTAGTGATCGACTTTTGGAATGGTTGGTAAACACTTTTCATTTGGTCGAGTTTTTGTATAACAATCATCTATCAGCTTAGCATGAAGGCTGCCACCGTTGTGAGCACTGTACGGTCGAAAGTGTCGTTCACCTTTGGTTGGGCCAGGTTGGCACAAGTTCACTCCGCTTATGGTCCAGAAATAGTAAGAAACGCACCGAGAAGTTCACATGTGTCAGATAAGCAAAGTGTGCGATGGTCGCACTGTGAATATGGACATGAAAGATTTGTCCTGTTATTTTAAAGGCGAAGATGATTGGAGTTTCAAGTTGGGGATAGAGTTATGCTTAAGGTTTTGCCTTGGAAAGGGGTCATACGTTTTGGCAAATGGGGGAAGTCAAACCCTAGATATGTTAGACCTTTCAAGGTGTTGGAAAAAGTTAGAGCCATTTCTTACAAGCTTGAGCTTCCTCAAGAGCTAAGCAGGGTTCACAATACGTTTCATGTATCCAACTTGAAGAAGTGTTATTCCGATGATCCATTAGTCGTTCCATTGGAAGGTCTCCACGTTGATGACAAGCTTCATTTTGTTGAAGAACCGGTCGAAATCATGGATCGAGAAGTCAAACAGTTGAGGCAAAGCCGTGTTCCAATTGTCATGGTTTGATGGAACTCTAGGAGAGGTCCTGAGTTCACATGGGAACGTGAAGATCAATTCCAGAAGAAATATCCACATCTCTTCACAACGACCGCAACGTCATCGAGTGTCGCATTTTAAGCCTTAAGGATAAGGCTCATTTAACGGGGGAAGACTATAACACCCCGTGTTTTAGGTCATTGTACGACATTATTTAATTCACTATTTATTTTTAGTTTTGTACGCGTTTGTTTTTAATTCTAATCGGTATGTCAAATCACGCAAGCTAAAAATTATCATTCAACGTAAACATACATTAAACAATTAAAGGTTTACGTCAAGCAAGCAATATATTATTTTTACGAAAATAATAATCAACTTTTATATTTTATTTTTATTGGTTACGTAAAGTAGTTACGTTTCGCAATTAAATACATTTAGGCATACCCGGAAGCACCAATACCTATCTATACTCAACCAAATACCCACAATTATACCCAATACTCAAAAATTATAAAATTTTCTATACATATACATTCATGGCCGGATAAGGGCTTATAAAAACACAAAGAGATACTTTGACTTGGAAATTAACATGTGTGATAAACCTTAGCAAGCAAAGTCTTACCAACTAGTCCTTTGTACATCACCAACTCATTAAAACAAAATGGCATGACTAGTGAAACTTACTATCTATTCTTTGATTTCCTCATCTTGTCTCAAGACTTTTACAAGTGGTCTTTGATAAGTCCTAGTAATATAAAGGCTTGCAACTAGAAGAGAAACACATACACTTCATACTTTACAAGAGAAACAACACTCATTTCTCTCTTTCTTATGCCCCAACCCACGACCAAACCAAAAACCCTCAAATAATTTATACAAATTTCATTTACCAATTATACAAGCATTCATACAACATATCTAAGATATACGAAGAAGGTTTGAAGGCTTGGCTAAGCATTTAAAAGGGTTAAGCAAGGAAGGTTTGAAATTAGGGTTTCCTTGGATTTAGGGTTTTCTAAGACTTGAAAGCTAAGGTTTGTTTGCTAAACAAGGGTTTACATCATATTTTTCATCATCCTACATCATATTAAGGTTATCTAAAAACCTTAATCTCTTTACTTTCATGATTTTATGCATATATGATGTTTATGTAGTTAATAGCCATCTAAGGAACTTATTTACTTGTAAAATGGATTTTTACACTTGTTTATGATTTGGTATACTTTTACATATGATATATGGATGTTAATATCATGTTATAATGGAAATATAAGTATTGTGCAAGTGTGATTTATGTATAAAAAGCTTATATAAACAAGTTACCCTAAAAGTGTATTTATAAAGGTTTATGAACAAATAAGTATGTAAACATATGGATCTTGTGATTCTTGGATAATATTTGTGATCTTTCCTTTTAAGTTACTTCTAAAAACAACATTACCCCCGTCGTATGCTTTGTAGGTCGAGAATAAACTCTTGTTACCGGTCATATGCTTGGAGCAACCACTATCTTTGATCCATTCATCCATTTCCAAGCATGTTCTCAAGCATACCTATTTCAACAAAGACAAATTCAAGCGTTTGACATCCCTCCCCTTATCCTTAATACTCATTGGTTACGGAAAAATGTTAGTGTTGTACATCGCTTGCATTTGTTGCAATTGATTGGGATATTGAAATGGGATACAATTTCCCATATGTACGAATCCTTGATTTTGTTGGTTGTTCCAATTCATAGGGTAGAAGTTTTGATGAATTGGTTGTCTAGAATTTCTCCTAGATTATAGGTGTGTTGTATCTGGTGTGGAAGAGATGTTTCTTAGAGTGGAGGTGTTTTTGATCTAGAACTCGTTATTTGTACTTAACCTATGCTGCTTTTTAAGTGATGGTTTTTTTAAAGTCGGGTTTCTTTGGGACTACATCAATTGCTATTAATATTAGTTTCTTCCTAGTAATAACAAAATCCGATCTAGAAGACATATGTGGACTAAAAACGTGTTCTGTCCCTTTTTCGCCATAGGTGCGACTCACGGATCCAGGTAAGGTGGATCTGTGCACCTTTATGGTGGATCCGTCCATCGCTTTTTTAGCGGACGATCCAACAAAACTCATGGTTTTAGTTCTGCTTGTTGATGCTTTACCGCTATCAAATCCTAGACCTATTTTGCAACTAGGTGACTTTTGATTGTTTAACATTTCTTTTAGTGAATTAGCGCTTTTATCAAATTTAACTTGAGTTTATTTAAGTTTAGCGTTTTCTTGTAGTAAGTTCTTTTCCACCATGGTCGTACCACGATATCTCCAATTTCTTTATTTCTCTCTTGGTTTCTTAATTTCTCGTTCAATTCTAAATTTCTTTTCTTTAAAGATTATCTTTTAGTTTTCAAAATTTTATCTTTTTTTTATGATTTTTAAGTAATTACAACATTTAAGCTATCGTATTGTATTTGCATACTATCATTATCAAGAGAAGATGCGTTATCACTATAATAAGAAGAGTTAAGAGTTACCTCATTTGACGATTGAGCCATGAGACAAGTTTCATCGTTAGTTTTGTCTTTGGCGTCATATTCGCTATCGCTCCAAGAACCTCCAATGAATGCCTTTTGATCTTTATTGCGAGATGGTTTTGGACAATCATCAATGAGATGATTTGGATCACCGCATCTAAAACATTTTCGGTCACTCTTTCCTTACTTCTCATCCCCCTCTTGTCGGTATGACTTCTTTTCTTCTTTGGATGCATAACAAATTTTACCCTTTCTTTCTAAAGAACTTTATTAAATTTCCTTACGGCCCATTGCATTATTCTTCGTATACGCTTTTGGGGATTGTCGAAGTTTCATCATCACTAGACTCTTTCTTAGCTTTTAAGGCGATGGACTTAATTCTTTCCTTTTTGCCTCTATAAATTTCAGAATCTTTTTCATGACTACTTCATATATTTTTAGATTGCGGATAAGCTCGTCTAGAGCTAGTGATGACAAATCTTTCGATTCTTTAATCGCCGTGACCTTTTCTCTCTATTTAGGATGTAGAGCCTTAAGAAACTTCCTAACATAGTTCTTGCGTAGGAGGCAACCTTCATATCAAGAGATTTATGAACTAGTAATAATAGTGATTTAAATCTAGCAAAACCGCTATCAAAAAAGATTCTTCTTCAAGGATAGTAAATTTGTTCACACCCCCCTTAATTGTTGAACAAGGACGATCAATGTTATTTTCCTTTACTAGGGCTATTACCTTGATGTGTGATAACAACGATTGCAACTATCTTAGCCGGTTTTCTACACATAAAAATTCGTTGTTATTCTATTTTGGGTTAAAGCATTATCACAAAGAAAGAACCATTTTAGCTTCATTATTTTTAGCAAGTTTCTTTTTAAGATCATCATCTTGTTGTTCAAAAGGAACTATTTTCTAAAATTTGGGTTTCTTTGTTTCTAGCAACCGGTGGAAAATCACCATTTAAGATAATATACCAAAGATCTAAATCTTTTGCTTTCACATAAGTTTCAAATCTATTTTTCCAATATATAAAATGATCAGTTTCAAAAAAAAGGTGGTCTTTTCATAGATTGGCATTCTAGATATTTATCGGAATTCATAGATCGATTCAAGCTTTAATGTACAATATACGTTAAAAATCTTGGGTGACCGTGGCTTCTGATACCAATTGTGGAAACTAAAAAGGGGGTTGAATAGTTTTCCCGTTTTAAATTAAAACTTAGATTATCGACTATTTAACTCAAGAGAGTGATTTACACATTGTATCATTGATAGCGATGCAATAAGTAAATATAAGTAAATCTACGAAATATGAACAAGTAAAGATAAGAAAGATCAAACCGAGGACACAATGATTTATAGTGGTTCGGCTATGAAGCTCCTCTTCGCCCTACTCCACTCCCCAAGTACCCAAGTTGAGAGTTATCTTCACTATGTCAACAAGCTCCCTTTAGGCAAATAAAACCGTACACGTCGCTTACACTTTTTCCGATACTAAGCTAAATACCGAGTTCTACTTCGAGATAGAACCAATCTAACACACTATGTACTTTGAGGCCTAAATACTAACCTATCATACACATATGATACACACAACACACAACACAAGATATACAAGATGAATGATTATCACAATCGTGATGACACAACTAAACTATTAACACTTGAAGCTTGACGTCTTCTTGAGTGTTCTTCACTAAAGAGTGGAATGAGTTGATCACTTGTAATGGATTATGTAACAAGTATAAGGATCAAAGAATATAAAAGATAAAAGATGTATGAGAAAAATATTTGTCAATAGTTGTTTGATGACTTAAGGTTGCTATTTATAGGCAAACCTTTGAAATTCAAATGATGTCCTAAACAGCTATGTCGTGCGACCCACAGATCCACCTATTGCTGGATCCGTCCTAATCCGTTGGTGGCGTTGGGATAACTATTTGTCATTTTATGATTAACCCCAAATCTATACAAAATATTGTTTTGTACTTATTAAAACTAGTTTAATAGATTCTTCTAGATTAAAATATTTCTTATCACTAATAATGAAAGATTTTCTAGATTTGGGTAGTTTTGGAAAGATTTGGAAAGATTGTTTCCACTTATGGTTAATCTTATTCTATCTTACATGATTAATATAACTAGATTATAATTAATCATGTGTTCACTTAAATCATTTAATTAGAGAGGGTTTATGCAAATGATAATATTTTTCTTTGATCATTAACTATGTTTAATAATGCCATATGCATACCTTAAATGATTTGTCGTCGTCAAGTAAACTTTCGACTAAATAACTTGTTTACGTAAACTTTTACGTACTATGACATTATATCTGTTATTATCAAAACATGAAGATCATTAAATATAAATATTGTTTTTGCGCGAATATTTGTATTAACAGATTTCCCAAGATTGATTGCTTTGTAAACTTAGTATTCACACTCGTACCTTTTGTGATGTCCTTTTGTTTAGAAACCTTATCAAATAACTGGGCTCTTAATGTAGCATTTTCATAATTTGTGTCATGTAATCTTTCTTGCAAAGAGTAAGTTATTAATTTGGTTTGAGCTCGTGTCACTTTGATAGAATCTTAAAGGTTTTTGTAAGTTGTCTTAAGGTGTTCATTTTCCATAGCATAATTTAAAACCTAAAATTCTAAAGACACATTCTCATCTTCTAATTTCTGAGACAAAGGATCAACGGTATTTGATGCACACTAAGTATTACTACTCTTACCCTTGAGATCTCCCAACTGAGCTTGCAACCGTTAAATTTGGTTTTTCATCTCATTATAAGCTTTATCATATGAAATCTTGTCATATTTACATTCCTCACATTTTTATAGCAATTATTCCAAAGGACAACATATTCTTTTTCCTTTTTTTCAAGTTTTTCTTTCATATGATCAAGCTCAGTTTGGAGATTTGATGTATCTACAACAGAATTATTTTGCATAATAGACATAATATCTTGACTAACAACTGCTCTCAAGAGATGCTTAATTTCATATTCCAAAGTCTTGTGCTTAGCAAGAGATTCATCATCTTCTTTTGCAAGAGATTTGAAGTCTTGAACAAATTTAGCTACTTCTTTCAAAAATTGTATTTTGAAATTTTGAACTCTAGCATCAACTTGGTTAACGATAGGGAAAATTTCATCCTTTACAATTTTATGAAGCTCTTGATGAGCAGTAGACGACCAATTGTGTATATCTAATGTAATTTTTTGTTTTACAACACATTGAAGAGTCACAATGGTGCCTTTTACCTCATTTAGAATTTTTTGTGCAACACTTGGAGAAGTAACATCCGAAAACTCTTCATTTGGTATTGAAATTGATTTGGAAACCGATTTAGAAACACTGGCCGTTTTGGAAGTATTGAAAAATACAACTCTTCACGTGACTTGGCCTTTTGAGAAACAAAAACCTCTGAAAGTTGATTAATTTTTGCATAATTTTCTGGTTTTATTTCTTTGTTCAATTGTTTCATTTTTAAGCGACTCTCTTGAGCAAGTTGTAGTGTCTCCTCCGAATCATACACAACAGGAGGATCATGCTTTTCTAATAAAACTTTGCCATTATACAAACTCTGTTGTTTCTGCTGAGCTTGCTTGAGATAAAAAAGATTTTGATAACCCAAAGCCATTTTTTGTTCGGTTTGGTAACACGAGTCTGGCTTAGCTAAAAGCATGTGCATCATTTGAATCGATTGACCCGTTTTTACCAAAATGTTTTCTAATTCCTTTATCTTATTCTCAAGTTGAATTTGTTTATCAAGAAGCTCGTCTTCTTGTATTTTGAAATTAGACATCAACTTTTTCTTCTCTTGTTGAAGATAAGAAACAGTTGATTTTTCTTTTTAAAGCTGGTTATTTAAATTTGCAATTTCCTCTTTTAAAGTCGTTATCGTTTTAGCAGAACCTAAGTGAAGTGCATTTATTTATTTAGTAAGACATTGCTCTTAATAAACAGACTCTTGATAACACCTTTCAAGTTTATCATATTTTTCTTGATTAATTTCAAAACACTTTTCGCGATTTTTATATCTAGCAAGCTCAGTGGTCAATTCAGCATTTGTTTCTTTCATTTTGCGATTGACCGTGTTCACTTTCTCAACTTCAATGGCTAAATTATTATATAATAATTCAAAATATGCACGTGTTTCCTCAACAGTATTAGGATTTTATTCTATTATTCCCCAACTTTGTTCCACACTAGAAACCACTGAGATAACATTACTTTCATTCTGTTAAACTTGGTGTGGTTCAAAAATGGACTCGAGTAACTCAGTATACTGCTCCTTTTGAGTAAACATATTAAATATATCATTATCATAACAATTTTTAGAATGGTGTACCTCAGTTGATCCATCTGAGTCATAGACGGGATCATTGTCAGTCTGAGTAACCGATGTCGATGCTTGCTGCAAATTATCCTCTAAAGTGTAGTTCGCATTTACTCTCTCAATATCTTCACAAGAACATGCATCAGCCATGAAATAAAATTCCTCAGGAGTGAGTTGGATCCTTTCTTCTTCCTTTTAAGCAATCTGCATCTGGATCTGAAGATAAGCAACATCTATTTTCTTTGGCTTTACTTTACAGTTGCTAGCATAATGACCCTCTCCTTGATAGTTGTAACACTGTATCTAAATACCATTAATCCTATTACCATTACCCTCAGCCCGTGTTGTGACAACTTTTCCATTCCTCTATTGATTTGCAATCACTGTAACAACACTAAGCCCATTCTAATGTCCAACATTCTAAATACCTGAATTCTAAACTGCCTTATGCCCGATCTTGTTCCCTGGACTCTACCCTGCATTTAATGTAAACTGGTTCCTACCATTATCATCAACCATTAACATCTGTCTATCTTGACTCATGTTTATACATGGTTATGCAATCTGCATGTTGTGAGGGTTTGATGAACTTATTTGGTTGTTGTTTGTTGGTCTGGTGCCTTAGCCATAAGTACCATTGCCATGTAAAGTACAATTTTGGAATCTAAGATGTCTTCAGGATTTGGAGTTGGTTGTTGTATGTAGTTCATTTTGAATAAAGGTTGTGGGACAGAGTTTTTGTTGGGTTATGAATGTTACATGTAGGTAATGTGTGATGGTTGATCTGGGTGAAACGGAGTCTAAGTATTTTCCATTAATACCGAAGGATCATGTGTGTTTTCAAGTCGTTCTGCTCTAATAGCATAGATGTCTTGTTGATTCGACATTGCAAATTGATGTGAAATGATATACTAGGATCGTTTTAATGATTAATGTGATGTTGTTTTGAAGTTCTTGATACATGTTTTTGTAATTGATTAAGTGTTTGTTATTGTTTTAGATCAAACGGCGTAAATTTACTAAGTTAAACTTTGAGTGTTAACAAGTCAAAATGCAAGAATTGACTAAGTCAAATTGCCTAATTGATAGGCCAAAGTGCAGGAATTGACTAAGTCAAACTGACTAAAAGAGAGGTCAAAATGCAGGTATTGACTAAGTCAAATGGATAGATGGTTGTGTCAAACTGCGTAAGTTGACTAATCAAACTTTGAAAAATGGCACTTTTGGGTTTAATCAAACTACATGTTTTGGTTGCTCAAACCGCAGGTAGGAAATTGCCAAACCACAAGATGGTTGATATCAAACCGCAGAAAGAGTTTGCCAAACCACAACTTTCAAATAGCTCAAACTGCGACTTTCTAGATCAAATGGCAAATTTGACTGCCAAACCGCAACTCAATGTTGTCAAACCACAGGTTTCAAATAAGCTAACTAAAGATGATCTAAACACCTTATAACAAACTAACGATTAGCACAACCCTTGATCTTGGCTACACGATTCGAAAAAGAACGAAAAAAATAGAAAGCCGAGAGTCAAAATAAGCTAAAAAAAACCACGAATAAGCAATAAAATAAGCACTTTTGACACTACGATATAAGTCTAAATCCACGACTAACAAATTACCTTAACACTAGATTAAATCAAAGACGAAATGAAAAGAAAGAAAAATAATAAAACGAAACAAAATAAGCTTAAAAACAATCGGATAAGCTTGAAATAAGCTATGTAGCCACGAAAACAATTACATCATCATTCCTTGGCTTGTAATACCACATATTAACTATCATTTCAATCCATAACATATAAAATAATAAAATTTGTAGAGAGAGAAAGAGGTTTAGAGAGAGAGTAAAAGAAAGAAAATAGAGGCTTTCATTATAAGAAAAATAAGAAGCAACACCCTTCCTTAAGAGCAAGGAAGGGTATTTATAGTATCTTACAAAGGCTTGGCCTTATTGGGCCGAATATAACACTAATGGGATTTTAAGCCTATAACTTAGGCCCAATTAGCTTAAGATAATTCCTGTTAACTATATTAATTCTATACAAGGCTCGAGAATAATAATGATCATCACTTTACTAAAAACGAGGCTAACAAAAAACTACAGCAAGAAGCACTTTTTCAGTTGTGGTATAGTGTTCCTGAGCATTATTGAGTGTTTTGATGGAGTAATAAATAGGTTTCAATTTCCCGTCAATTTGTTGTCTTAGTACAGCTCTAATGGAAAAATCGCTAGCATCACACATTAGTTCAAAATATATGTTCCAATCAGGTGATATTATGATGGGTGCAGTAGTTAATTTTTGTTTTAAAATATTAAATGCCTTTTTGCAGTCGTTAGAAAAATTGAATTTCGCATCTTTTAGTAAAAGTCGGGTCATGAATTTGGATATCATAGAAAAGTCCTTAATAAACCTACAGTAAAAACCTGCGTACCCTAGGGAACTTCTAACACCTTTTACATTCGTTGGATAGGGCAGTTTAGCAATTACATCAATTTTAGCTTTGTCTACTTCAATCCCAGACCCAGAAAGTTTATGTCCCAAAACAATCCCCTCTTTTACCATAAAGTGACATTCTCCCAATTAAGGAATAGGTTAGTTTCTTTACATTTAACAAGAATCTTAGCTAAATTAGCTAGACAACAATCAAAAGAGTTACCGAATACAAAGAATTCGTCCATGAATACTTCCATAAAATCGTCTACCATGTCATGGAAGATTGCTGTCATGCATCGTTGAAAAGTTGCAGGCGTGTTGCATAGCCTAAAAGGCATCCTCCTATAAGCGAGCGTTCCATAGGGACAGGTGAATGTTGTTTTATCTTGATCTTTCGGTGCAATGGGAATCTGGAAAAACCCTGAAAAACCATCAAGAAAGAAATAGTATTCATTTCTAGATAAACGTTCTAACATTTGATGTAGACTCTCCACCCTATTACCGTGCGTGAAGGAATCAGTTCATTATTATCGTTTAATACTACAGTCGTTCCTCCTTTCTTTGGTACTACATGGATAGGGCTCACCCAAGGGCTATCTGAGTTGGGTAAATTAACCCTGAATCAAGTAGCTTGACGATTTCATTTTTTACCATGTCTTGGACCTTAGGATTCAAACGCCTTTGGGGTTGAATTACTAGCTTGAAATCATCCTCCATCAAGATTTAATGTGTTCAAAATGATGGACTTATCCCTTTGATATCCGACATCTTCCAAGCAATTGCTCCTTTATGCTTCTCCAAGACCTGCAAAAGTGACTTTTTCTCCTTCTAGGATAATTTAAATGAGACAATTACAGGAAAAGATTAATTACCATGTAAGTAAGCATGTTCTAAATGAGACGCTAAATCTTTTAGTTCAGGTTTCTTTCCATCAATTCCGTTAGCACTAGCTGAATAAAAATGTTCATTTTCAATCCTATCAATCTTTTTGGCTTTCTGTTCTACTGAATACGCCGTATCGAAGAGATTAATACGCCATATCGCTAATTCGACATCAGAATCACTAAAGAATTCACTTACCATAGAATTTCAATTTTCTAGATCTGTTTGATTAATCTTTTTTTCTAAATCTTTTAGTAAAAACGAGTCTAATTGATACCCTTCTAATAGCTTTTGGGTTTCCTTACAAATGGTGTCATAACCTCATCATCTCCTACTCTAAGTGTTATCTTTTTATTAAATACATCAATCATAGCGCGGGTAGTAGCCAAAAAGGGTCTCCCTAAGATTATCAGAATTCTAGAGTCTTCAGTCATATCTAAGATAACAAAATCGATAGAGAGGACAAGTTTATCCACTTTTATAAGCACGTTTTTGACTATCCTTCTAGGGTATCGAATTGACCAATTTTCTAGTTCTATGCTCATCCTAGTCGGTTTTGCTTCTCCTATACCTAACTTTTCATACATCGTTTAGGGCATCAGACTTATACTAGCTCTTAGGTCTGCTAAAGCATTATTGATATGTAAGTTATTAACCTGGCAAAGACTAGTGAAACTCCCTGGATCCTTTTCTTTCGATGGTAGTTTATTGAGCAAGAGAGTTGAACACCTTTCGTTCATAGTCACAGTACAAGCTTCTTCAAGCCTTGATTTATTCGTCAATAATATTTTTAGGTATTTAGCGTACTTGGGCATCTATACTAAAGCTTTGATGAACGAGATGTTTATGTGGAGTTGCTTTAGATTATCTAAAAACCTTTGTTGTTGCGCTTCTTCCTTTTCCTTTCTTAATCGGTTAGGGAAAGGGATCGGTGGTTGATGTGGTTTAGTTGATGGCTAGGGAGTTTATTTTAAGATATTTTGAGGTTCCTTGTCCATTACAAATTCCTCGGGCTTATCTTCCTCATTAGGTTGAAATCTTGGAGGCTCGTTTCTGTCACTATTAGTTTCATTAATTTATCTATCGTAAGTAACTTGAGATGTTATTTTTCCTCCTCTTGTAGTTACACCTTTGACCTCGTACCTTGAAATCAAAACATCACTCATTAACTTTGACAATTCATACACCCTGATTTTTAATTCACTTAGCAGATTGTTTTGTTCCTTCAATAAGAGTTCATTTGTAACAACCGTCAATTTTCGGAACATATTTAAATAA